>VZTL01030643.1:36384-72109 GCA_013400535.1 Scopus umbretta
CCCCCCCTATGATTTATATCACAATAAATGTACAACTTCTCTTCATTCACTGAAGTCATTACTCAATGTTAGACTTACTTCAACCTCAGGACTGCTGAATTGTACTACAGGGAGAAAATGAGTCTAAGACTGTTATCTAAGAATTGTTATCCATCTTGAGGAATTCAGTCATACATCACAAATTGTCTCCTCCCTTTCTGCTAAAAATGCAAGCCACAGTGTAAGTATTTCTTTTCCGAGATTGACATTATTTTTTATATTTTCAGAGAATGTTTCCTGTGCACATTTCCAGTTCAATCTCTTCCCTAGAGCGTTAATAATTAGCAAACTGACTTCCCCAGCTGGTTTTGTTCAAAGTGCCGTCATCCTCCTGAATTCAGTCAACATTTATCAGAAACAAAGACGTCAAACAAAACATATTAGGCTTCAGTATTCTCTTTTGAAGTTTTGGCCTCCAGCCAGAAAATTTCGTTATTTTCTATGTAAGCTTTTTTTTTTTTTTCCCTTTTCCTGACCAGCAGTTAGTATGGATCAAAAGAACCATTGCATTAAAACGCAATCATAAAAATAATAAACACTAGCACTGACATAGCACTGTGCACCTTAGGTTAAGTCTTGCATCTGTTTTGGGTGTCCTTATATTTGAGATCATGCTCCAATGTGGGCTTTCTAAGGCTCCAGCTTTTTTCAGCATCCCGTGAACTTTCTTCTGTCTCCAGAGGCAGACAGAAAACCTCCTAGCTGTGTTAGGGCTCTGTTTAAATACCATTTCCAGAAGTGTTGAAGAATGTCCATGTCAGAATTCATTTTCTTCTTTTTGGAGTTGTTATCCAAATGGATTAAATGCATCCAATTTCAAAAAGGAAATTTTTAATGATTTTATGATCCTAGTAGAACTGGGGCCAACCATTCCTGCCCCTTCTTGCAGCTTATGGCTTTGCTTTGAATATCATGGCCTTTACAGTCTACCTAGCAGTTCTTGAACCAGATTTCGCCACAGATACACTCCAGCAGACCCACATGGAGCTAGGTACAGAGATTTCTAAGCCTGCCAAAAGCTGCCCTGTAAGTCCGTTGTATCTCGGTGCTTTGAACCAGGCAGTTGCTGCGCAGGAAGTTGCTGTTTCCACTAACGTGTTACAAAAGAGGAAGAGAGGGGAGCCAGGGACATCGCTGCCTCCTCCGCAGAAGCGAGGGCTGCTGCTTCTTCCAGCAGGCTGTCGCCACCTGGGATCCAGCTCCAGACCTGCTGAGGCAACTGGACCACTCAAAGGTAAATCACAGAGACATCTTCGAAGTACAGCCCAAGTAAACAAATCATCAGGCATCCCATCACCTGAGTCTGTCACTTCTCTGGGAGAAAACAAAACCAAAACCAAAGAGAGTAAAAGAAATGGAAGGGAAAAAAAAAATAAAAAGGTTTCTTTTTTGCATGTATCCTTTTATTTTTCTGCTCTTCATGTAGCGATTCTGGTCCTTCACTTCCTTTACCCTGGATGTGGATTTTAGGTACCTGGGGCAGGTTGGGTGCCTGTGTCCCACTTACTGCTGTAGTAGATGAATTGGATGATTCAGCTTTACTCATTTCAGGACTGTCTCTCTCTGTCCTGAGGCAGACCACAAATTTAACCAGAGGTGTTTCCCACATCCCAGTTGCATGGATTTGTGTCCACAGAGCTCCTAAATTCTGCCTGTGGAACACTTGTGTGGGTCAGAAGGCTAGAAGCTAGGTTTGGGCTAGAAGGCAGTGGGATGATGCATCAGCAATCCCACAAACACATACACACCAATAATCTGAGGTCAGACTTACTCATGTTTACCCAGACTGAGCTGAAGGGGCCATCCAACGGTGCTGGGAATCTATTCCCCAGCAGTGATGGTGGATTGTTTTATTTCTAAATCACAGTTATCCAATTTAACAGTGCACACTGCCATTAAAAGTGACCCTACCACTTATGTTGGCTGCTTATTTTTAGGCCCAGCTATTCCCGTGGTTATCTGTCACATATTTCCTGCCATGGTTTCAGTCAGTTACTTCTTGTTCTAGTCTTCCCAACTAGTAGGAATAACTGATCCTTCTTCTCTTTATACTTTTGCTTTCACCAGTGATCAGCTCTTCATTTCGTCTTCCCTTCCATGAGGGTTTGCTTTGTGTTACATCAGAGCAAGTGGGCAAGCAACGTGTAAGAGCAGCTGAGACTCAACCAACTTCCAATTTGCATTCTTTCAATCAGGCAAAAATGAAGCAAATTGGTATGTAAATAGCAATAGTTAAAATCCAAATCATCAACCCAGACTAGATTCTGGAAGGTCAGGGGAAGATGGATGGTCAAGGACAAGTTGGAGAAAGGAGCCCACATTGGCTTTCCTTCCCTCTTCCGTAACTTAACTGCACGGGGACACCCAGACACGTGGTGCGTATGCTCCAGAGGTGCTGTGTTCCATGGCGCAAGGCACTCCAGGAGCCTGCAGTGATAAACCCAACACGTCAGCTGCGTTCCTGGGTATGGTGTGTGGGGAAGAGCCACTCTGCTATTTATACTACAGCTATTTTAAAGGGTGAAGTAGCTGTAATTTCTGTAGGTATTCTATTAATCTGTTCTTTCCAGATGGAAAGCCTCCCTGCATTTAACTGAACGGTACCTTACATTTTTTTATACCCACAATATGTCCCATATGTACAACTCCATCTTCAATATTTGCTTTTGAAACAATATTTAAAGTAACTCAGTTTGCCTCTCAACATCGTTTTCATCCCACAGGACTAGCAGGACACGATATGCAGCAGCAGAAACATGACCTTCTTACTTTTTCAGAAAGAATCCGTCTGATATTCTTGAATACCAGAAAATAGAACATCCACATCATGTAAGCATTAGGTAGGTGTCAGATTTCAGATACATAATAGGTAAGCGTGCCAGCATCAGGAGAAACTCACCAAAAGAAACTAGTACAGATAAAGCTGAATTATGTGTAACCTGTGCTAGGACCATAACAAATGAAGCCTTACGTGACAGAATATTCTTTTACTTTATATTAAAAGTTTATGTACTCCAGTTCATGAGCAATGTCCAATGTTAGGGATTCTGCTTACATACCTGAATGAACCTGCGAGCATCAAGCTCTGGGATGAAGTTCCAAATCAAGCGTCAGTGAAGCCACGCAGCCCAAAGCTGCTGATGAAGTAGAGTCTGTCTTTTATCAGCTCCGTACAAGCTTGCTTTTGGTTTCCAGCAAGGCCCTTCCAGGGGCTTCTCACCTGCAACACACACAAAGTTTATGGCAGAAAGAAGTGGCAAAGAAGATTTAATTAGGTTATGACTTAGGTTCAAAGACCTAAGATCATGCTTTAGAACAAACAACCTGAATAAATAGCTTCACAAGGGGAATGTACTTGATGGGACAATTGTCAGTATCCACTAAAAAACTAAAAGAAAAAATACAGAGGATTTTTTGTACAGCATAAATGGAAAATTTTAATCTCTTAAGATGAACTTCCATCTATAAAAATCTGAAAAACTACAGGGATAGTTTTGTTTTTCAGATGCATAGTCTGGGACATAGACCCAGCTATTGCATTCTACCAGTCAACCTCGTGGTGGTGGATGGCCTTCAAGCACCCACTGACTGCCACTGTTAGCTGCAGGCTGGTCACCTCTGTGGAAAGCAGGTGGTTAGTTAGGCCTTTATGTGTGTGATTCAGAGAAAGACTCTTCCCGATTTTCCTGTGCTAGCATGCAGAAGAGGGTAACTTTGGGCCCACTACACATTTCAATATTTATCTTGTATCTACAAGTTTAGCTGTTGTTCTCACTAAAACTATGTTTTGAGGCATTTCTTTCGGAGAACCACAGTGGAGATTTAGTCTGTAGGCTGAGGTTGAGAAAAGAGTAGGATTTGTACAATAGCAACAAGCCGATGAACAAAAATAAGCATCAGAAATAAAGGAAATTGTAGTAGAAGCATTTTTGCTATTATCTAGCTGTGCACTTTTGGAAACTTTCAGCTGGGAAGCACTTCATAGTTACAAATTACTATAGTGTTACTCACAAGCACTGTGGCAGGCTGGGTCTAGGTGCTTTGTCACAGGAGGATCAGAAAAGTCTAGAAGAGCTGCAGTATAAAGAAGTAAGATTATAAAAGCTAAAACTTTGATGTAAGGCTTTATTACAAAACAATTCTCAATCCCCTTTTTTACAGTTAAGTTTCTAAGATCAGAATCCAAATCATGGTCATCCTGCATAAAGATAGTGGATCTAGAAAGGAATCATCAACTCTCATGCTCTGAGCAACTTACCAAAATAAACTGAGAGAGGGAGAAAATAAATCTGCTTTCAACAGTGCTGTGGAATGATTACTTATGCAATGGATGCCTAAAATATCTAATAATTTTTATTTCTGTGCTTTCATTTTTGCACATAAATAAGTAAATGCATTGGTACAGTTAAAAAATAAAATATTAAAACGAATCCATTTACAGCAGAGACACTTGGCTGGAGCATTTTCAGTGAATTACCTTTCCATCAAAGAGATTAGAACCAAAACATACCACAAAGATATATTTACTTATTCATTTAATACTCAGGAACCCTAGTGGGTTTTTCCATCACTCGCCAAACAAAAGAAAAACCCACAGACCAATGTAAGGACTTGCATTATCCTGTTCCAAGCATTTCAATGCATCCTATTAAAGCTGTTGAGAATAAACACTGAGACTTGGAAGACCGTCTTAACACAGCTTTGTAATGTTGCAGCCATGGCTAAGAACTGACACTGATATTTGCAGTCCTGTGACTTGGGAGTTCTGCTGCTCATTTAATTAAACTTCAAAATGATCCAGAGCAGATCCCTCTGATTTTTTTCCTCTTGCAGAGCTCATTTTGTCAGCTGTGTGTACCACTACCATCTACTGGCCAAACCGAGACTGTTTCCAAGCACCAAGCTCAACCTTAATTCATAGCATCTCAGAACAGCATTACCATAAATTTGCTCCTGATGGTTACTTACACACAAGGGCTGCATCAGACTGTAAGAGATCAGTGCTGGCCTGCAGGGTTTTAAAATCCACATTCCACCGATTGCCAATGGAAATACTATTATAGCTCGAGAAGAGGCCTCTCTTCTCCCCCCGCCCCAGCTGAGGATTTAGAGTCCGGTTGCTGAATATTTGCAACTTAGCTTTTAACCCAACAATTCTGCTTATATATAACTGTCCTTGAGGAAGGGTATGCCACGGATTTCATTACACTGCATTTATTATTGCAAGAGACTGAGGATCCCTGTTACTACACTAAGGGAGGGGCAAGACAATGGAAGAAAAAAGCAGGAGACTAAATTAAACGGGAAATTGTGCGACGGTGTCCTGGGAACCGGAGCTGGTCAAGACTTGTAGAGCATGCAAAAACCTACTTTTTCCCTACACTCCATCCAGACTGTACTGCACAAATTTCAAGCAGCCTCACAGCTCCTGTCTGTCATGACCCAGGCACAAAAGCGTGTGTGTGCATGCGCGTGCAACGGCAAGGGAAGGGAGAAGGAGAGAAGGGAGGAGGATCTCTGCACAAAGAAGGGCTGCACTGCACCCAGAGAGGCACAGCTGGAAAGGGCTTTACTTAGGAGTTGTGTTGCCCACTTACAGCCTTGTGCCACAACCCTTTGCTCTGCCCAGTCATGCATGTTGGAGATGTCTGGCAGATGTTCCCACTGAAGACTCCTGCCCAGCGGGGATATGATGGCTGCTTCAGGCATCTCTGTCCCTCAGAGACATGCTGCAGGGACTGCTAAAAGAACCAGGAGATAAATTTTCTCCTGAATGCAGGCTGCAAAAATAAATACACAGATTTTTTTTCTAAACCCTAATAACTGGTAGACAAGGTTTGTCGTATGTTGGCCTGAATGTATCTATCTCTGGTGGGGATACCCTTCCAACCCCCAAGCAAAGGAGTGGTGTGAAAACATTTAACACTTCCCTTTCAGTAAACACATTCAAAGAAGCTGGCACAGCAGAGGAAAATGCAACATTCATTTGCTTGCTCAGGCTCTGGTGAACCCACGTCTTGGACACGGGAATTATTTCAGTGCTACCACGGAAGCTACTGCACTCCCAGGGCTGCAGGGAATGGGCAATGGGCTGGAAGAATACCTGTGCATCAGCACCATGCTCCCCATCCATCATCCTCACTGACAGTGCTGTGGCTCCTTCCTCTTCCCAGCACCTCCTGCACACAGGTCCTAGGGCATTCTCTTCCGTGCCCTGGAGCCACATGTGTGGAGACCACCTGCAATGCACAGGTCCAGATCCACCCACATAGCCAGGAGTGGGGTGTAAGCTGTCCCTCTCCTACCAGGACGACCAGGTGCAAAGCCTAGGAACTGGTGTTATGAGACACAGCAGTTAGCCTGGCAGCTAATTAAAGCTGGGGAAAGATTCAATAAAAATTGCAGCACAGAAAATTATTATTCACACTTTAATTTTCCAGTTGAAATAATACAGTGAACCTGGCTGCCAATATCATCACGGTCAGCAGTAAGAACAGTCACCACATACTCTGATCAGGAATAGTACAGGAGACCTCTGACTAAGGGAAAACAAATGAAAGCTATGGTAACAAAATCCAGAACAAGGACTAGAAAGCAATTAATAATTACATTCTTGAGTGAATAATACCTGAAATTATAGAAGTTAAACAATTAAAAATTTAAAAAATAAATATTTGAGGGTCTGTTCCCTCAAAACCATTTCAAAGTATGAAGAAAACACTACTTGAACTATTTTTCCCTTAGTGCAAGATCACCTACATCAGAATCGATGTTAATCAACAATCACTATTTTGAAGTTAGGGTTATTTATTATACCATTGTCCTTCAAATATATTTAAATGATTACAACAAAAATGCCTATGTCAAGTTTTGTGAAAAAAATACACACCCTCATTAGCCACATCAAAATCTGCCACAACTCTGCATAATTAGGTAACAGCACTGCAGCCTGATAAATACACGTCCTCGGAGACAGAACAGCTTACTCTTGTAAACAAAAACCACCATACAAGCCACTTTGCTTGCTGTAAGAAAGCAGCAATTACACTTGTCAGAGCATGCGATGAAGGGGATTTGTTGGTTTAAGGTTCATCCACCTGTAGTTTAAATAGGTGAAACTCTCACAGGGAAGGAAGAGATGTTCACAACCTTCCTTTCTTGTGGTGTTTTTTTTTTTTTTTGTGATAAAAAAAGCTATCAACAGTTTATATATATAAACAGCAGATGATCTAGCAATTGTACTCAAAACTTGCCGTCTATAAACTCTACTAGCGGACTTCACATAAAAACAGTCCCATAGATAAATCTACAGGACAAAGAAAAAACATTATTGAAGACCAATGTATGGGGTCAAACCATTAGGCAAAATATACACATGAAAGCTATTTATATTTTATATGACAGAAAAATCTCAGATTAAGAACTTGGGATAGCTACACCCACGGAAGTTATCGAAAACAGTAAGCTGAAGATGATTCTGGGATCAAAACCATTTGCAGCCTCTGACAACATTTTTGAATGGTTCTGTAAACCAGCACAGAAATACTCTATGTACTAAACAGTTTTTAAAAATAGTCCTATACCTAATTATGACATGAACAGACAATTTTTGCAATGTTTCTAGAATTGGCCATGTGAAATCTAACTAAAAGGCAGTCATACATTCCTGTGCATGTGCACAAATACTATGTAAAAACATTTCAGTTGGCCTTAGCTTCTTGCTTAATTCTCAGGAACGTACCTCCATCTTAGGGCTCTTGCAAAATTGTTAGAATGAGTCATCTTAAAACAAACAAACCAACAAACCCAAGAATAAATGCAGCCCTTTGCAGCAGCTTTTAGAGATGACTGAAGGCACAGTAAATCCATTCTGAAGTAACTCATCATGACTAACCATTTTTTTTTCCATGCTGCAATAAAAATAAAAAATAAAATCCTCCTAAGCATTCTGGGTATTTTCAGAGATACGGCTGGAGGACTGGTTAGGGTAGAGGGAGTCCCACGGAGAGTAAGCATTGCTGTCCTGGGCCGCTGTAACTGAGGTAGTGCAGAGACCTGAGCTGGGTCCTTCACAACCATCAGCCTGCAGAACAACCGGTGAGCAAAATATATCTCCTTTCTTAGCACCTATGAATGCATGAACGCTTAAAGTGAAAAGTGTTGTTCTTAGGGTCTGCTACATGGGGTTATAGGACTATAGCACCTGTTGGGAACAGCAGTGTAGCTCCCCCACATATTGTCCTTAGCTTTTGAGAGCTTGGTCTCAGAAGAGCATACATGAATACAGCTTGCAATAATACTGTAGGTGAACAGTAAAGCAATTTATTACCATAATTTCAGCAACATTTATAACAGTTTTTTCCTCTTCAAACAGGTATTGCCTAAAAATGTCTTTAAAAGAGGTTGATGAGATTCAATTTCTGAAATAATCTAGGTGAGAGATAACATAGTTAAATCTTTAACAGAACGCTGGACATGTCTCAAATGAGTATATTAATTCCAGGATGACAAAGTCCATATGCCATTTTATCTCTAGACTAATTTATTTTATAACATGAACCATCAAGGACCAAACTACAAACACTGTGGCACTCCCAAGACAAAAGTGACTTCACCTCTCTGCAAGCTTGGAAATCCACCTGGCAAGAATCTACTGTCTGAAAAATAACTCTTCATTTTGCAGAAGGAATGGCTATTAAGGAAAAAAAAAAAAATCTACCCCATAATCCTTGGAATATGTTTCAGAGTTCCTAAATTCAAGGCCAAATTTCAATGCGGGCTCATGAGCAGATTCTGCAACATATAAAAACAAAACACAAAAGCTTAAATGTTCCTGAAGGAAAAAGTTGTATGGAAATGTCCGCTGCTCTGGGGCCTCAGACATGACTGTTCCATGTGCGTGGTTGAAGGTTTACGGTGTGGGAGTATTTTCAGTTCCTGTCCCAAAGGAGCCAATTTCTCTGCGGTTCTGCTGTGCATCCTCACCTCATCCTGCCACAAAGCAAAAGGGGTCCAAGGTAGTGGGGCCCTACAGCATTCATACTGATGGCTGCCAGGGTTTCTCTGGATATGGGTACCCTGGAGGACTCCCGAGGAGGAGAAAACTGCTGTAGATGGTGGAGTTTCACATGGAAGATGTGATCACTTGCTACTTCTGACCAATTAATTTTCACTTCTCTCAAAATCAGAAATGAGGATGCTTTCTTCCAAAGCAGGAACGTCAGTGTTGATCTGTGGTAAATAGGCATTTCTGACCCACAGTATCCTGCGGAAGAGTTGGTTATTCTGTTTGTACAGGCACCACAGAAAAAGGGAAACGGCAGCCAGCATCACCAACGTCACGAGAACAGCCAGAGCTGCAAGCCCACGGTATGATGCTGAAGGGGAAGGACAGAAATTGTTATTGAGCAAATATAATTATATGTAATTCTAAATAGAAACGTATAGATGTTTTATGGAAAACATATTATTACCCCTTATATATCAAACATTTTAAATTACAGGTTTAACAGTGAAAAATGTTACCTCACAAAATATCAGCTCACAATGTGTTATTACTTCTTATAAAAAAAATAAATTAAGAAAGTACAGGAGAAAACTCACATTTTTCAGAAGGTTCTGTTGCATCAATATCTGAAATAGAATCCAGAATGGTCATAAAATTACCCATAGAGCTAACAAAAGTTACTATATGTATTCATGGTAAAATTGATACAGAGAAGACAATCTACCTAAAACCATACAAGAGCAGACCATTCTTTAACTTTGCTCATGTCAATGGGATTCCAGCTGGCCAAGTTAAACGTGACCTAATCTGTTACCTAATATCCCTTAAATATGGCGGAATATATTAACTGACATTTGTGCACGGATCAGCAGCAGCATTTATTCACTTTTTAAAGTGCAAATGCATGAGCAGATCCGTGGAGCAGTAGATTAATCTAGCTATTGAGTCCAACAGTGACTTGGGCATTTTGGGTGGGCTCTGGAAACACTTCAGCTCTCTCACAGACCTACATTCCTACTGATGTGGTGTCTGTGCAGCTCTCCCAGGCTGTGTCTGCCCATTCTACAAGGTCTGCGGAGGTCAGCCTGATGCTCTACCATATGAGAAAAGGCTGAGAGAACTGGGTTTGTTCAGCCTCGAGAGAAGGCGGCTTTAGGGGAGACTTTATCACCATGTTCCAGTTTTTAAAGGGTGGCTACAAAGAAGATGGAGATTCCCTTTTTACAAGGAGTCACATGGAAAAGACAAAGGGTAATGGGTACAAGTTACTCCTGAGGAGATGCCAACTGGACACAAGAAGAAAATTTTTCACAATGAGAACAACCAGCCATTGGGAATAATCTCCCCAGGGAAGTGGTGGATTCCTCAACATTATATGCTTTTAAGATTCGGCTGGACAGGGTGCTGGGCCATCTTGTCAAAACCGTGTTTTCACCAAGAAAGGTTGGACCAAATGATCCCCGAGTCCCTTCCAACCCGATATTCTGCAATTCTATGATTCTCTGCATGTGGCTCACCCACACAGCAGAAAGTCTACCGCAGCACATGGCTCACCCATAAAGCAGAAAGTCTACTGCTCTCGGCAATAACACAATGGCTGCCCAGGTTCCTCAACAGGAGGTTACCCTGGTTGGTTGGGTTCTTTACAGGTATTTTTTCTAATACCAAGGCACAGAATTATTTAAATGAAAACTAAAAGCAAGTAAGCAAGCAAGGAACATGTAAAACAATGGTTAAAAGGACACAATTGCCTTATTTTAGGGAAAAACATACCTGCATCCATCTTACATACAAATCCCTTTTTTTCTCTGCATGGAGATAATTGCCAGACTCCATCTGTGGTCCTCAGGCTGATACAGAAATTCCCTTTGAGGTGATCAAATTCAGGCTCCCTGATGCCCCAGTTAGAGTAACTTAAGGGAGAGCCATCAAACCAGGAGACTGTCGCATCTAAGGGCAGAAGTTATAAATCATTATAAAATACCATAGTGTTTTGATAATTATCTCTGTTTCAGTTGGACTTACCCTCACATAAATAAATATTGAATTAAAGAATGCCAGGATTTTGTCTGGCCACTATATTACTTTTTTTTTTTTTTNTTTTTCCCATTTTTTTTTTTTTTTTTTTTTTTTTTTTTTTTTGTAAGGATTTTAAAATATCCTACATAGTTGACACAGAAGACAGCTTGTAACGCTTCTTTAAGAAGAAAATAAGGGCATTCCCATACATGCATACATACTGAATATTCAGAATACTAGTAAGTAATGATTACAGAAAGCTTGACTGTTTTTTTTTTACCTACATAAATAGGTAATAGGCAGTGAAAAACATCTCAAAAGATAACAGTGTTTTAGAAGATGGTTACACCAGCATTCAAATAAAAAACAAACCAAAAACCAAACCAGATTCTTACATGCAGTTCTCCTCCACCCAAAACTTACTGTCTGTAACAAGCAGGATATTCAACCAAACCATTTGCACAGAATAACCAAAATTGTGCAATTCTTCCAGAATGAAGGCATTTTCATCTTCGTCTTGAATAGTCAGGAGATTTGATCCTACAAATTAAACACAGAACAAGTTTTCAAACAATCCATGCCATTAAAATGTAACATTGTATTTCAAAAACTTAGTATTATGAGCTTTAATTTAAAAACTTAAAAAGTCTGGTTACATGTTGTAAGTTTGTAAATTTGCAGTTAATGTGAAAATGCTCAGGCTGATATAAAACTGGTCTCACATGATTTTAAAACAAGTTTGAAGGGAAAGATATGTATTTTATGTGTTATTCCAGAAAGCAGTATTTTCACATGGAAAGGGACATTTTTTTGAAGTATGTTGCTTCCAATTTCATAGTTGGCTTATGAGCTCCACTGTCATTATCTTGACCTAGAGAAAATGCATGCCATGATTTCAGTCATTTCAGAGAATATATATTAAGATATCATAATGACATTCTGCAGCTACAAAATAATCACTTACCTTGATTTTTGCAGACTTCATATGCAGTATCAAAACTTGTGCCCTGCAAAGCTGTGGAAAAGCTGTAGCAACTGTTTTTGAATTTGATCCAGGGAACATTTTTTTCTGAACATAAGCCTTTATAGGCAGTGAGTTTCTTTTCTGTGATAGAAATAACAGCACAGCTTTATTGGCACAACAACATACACATTAATATAACATTCCATGCGCTGTTTTGGAGTAACGCTAATACGCGTGTTATTGCATTACACCTCTCTTTTTCAAAGTGAAAACCTAGTGGTTGTATATATTTGTATTAGAACACTAAAGCTGGTTTTATTTCTAATCAAAAACTTTGCCAGATTGCAACAGAAACATCAGGACAATCTAACCCATACTGATGTGCACAGGGAGTTATGAGCGAACTACGGGCACATCAGAGCACTCCGGGCTGCCCAGCATCTCCCAGAGGGCTGGGGATTTCCAAGGGCTGCAGAGCTTTTCTCCACTAAGCCGCAAAGATAACTTCATGCCAAATACCACAACACAGAGGAGAGTCTCCCATCGGTAAGCAGCAGACAGCCTCTCCAGCGTACAATGTGCTGCAGCAGAGTCCCTCTGACTCAGGGCAACTCTGCCAGCTCACTTGAGATACCCAGTATCACTTTTTGGCAGTGCTGTAGATTCAGCTGTGTCACCTATGGTCTCACATGCACCCTACTTTGCTACAAAACACAACTTTTAAAAAAGTAAACCTTAGGATATATACGATTACGTAACTTGACAGACAAATGAGAAAATTAGTCAGCTTCACTACAAAATACATGATAGAGAATAATTTTTGTCCCGAAGGATTCCAAAACACCTTTCTTCTCAACAGATCCAAAAGCCATAATAAGCTGCAGGTGAACCCCTGGTGATCAGTACCACCAAACAGGAACTATTTTGAGAAGTAGATGCTGCCAAAGACTCTGCAGTCCTGGACTGAATGGAGTCCCAGACCCGAATTCTGGATTCAAATGAAGCTCAGTTAATTGACAGATCATTGCAGGAAACACACCATATTTTAGGATACAGAAAAATATTATCTTAAAAAAAAAAAAGTTGCAAAATCTTTTATATGCAACCAGTGATGATGTGACTAATTTTTCACTTTGCTCTAAATGCTTCCCTTCTCCCATTCCACAGTTAATTGCTGCAAACTGCATTTATTTCCCTTCGAGCTAGGTTATTAGTGATCATAATTCTTCCCACATAATATAGTGTTCACTGAAGAGACCAAGTAAGAAATTTTCCTGTTTGTTTTCCATTATGAAAGTTCTCTTTCCATTCTCCTACGGACCAGACCTGATGGCCAGTATTTTATGGGGAAAAAATGGTTTCACAAAGAGGAGATACAGCAAGGAAATGCCAGAAATCTATTTCAATATTGAACAATACTATCAACATTGCTTAATCTCAAACAAATTAATTTCCCTTTCATATACTCCCACTGTTAATACACATATTTGCAGCTGCAAAGATTTAATATAAAACTTGACTGACTTACTAGGTGGCACATGGCAAACTGCTCCTTGCAGAAGTCGTTCACAGTTGGCACTTTTCCAGCGCCCCGAAGTATCAACGTAAACACAACTGCCAAAGGCCTGGGACTCATCGTCTTCCCAGAAGGTAAACAAAGACCTAGTCCCATCCGACCATTCAAAGTTAAGCCCGTTCTGTCAAAACAAATTTCAGATTATCTTTCTGATACGTTTTAGCACCACACAAGTTCTTCTTCTGGTGGCATCCTCACCAGGGATTACAGAATGTCTTTTACTTTTCTGAACTCTGGGCAGATCCAGAAGGATCTACAAAAGGCAGATCCAAGGATCCTCCCAACTTCTGCGAGACCACAAACTACATCTGACCTGCTGTTTTCAGCAAGAGGTTATTTGGGCCATTGAGCAACTAAAAATGAAATAACATAATTTCAATGTTGACACTACAAGAGGTTTTTTGTGTGTTTTTGAATGTTTTCTATGGCTTTTAGCTTTCAATAGTCATTGCACCGAACTGGCTCTCATTAGATTTATACATTACGTTGCAAAAAAATGGTTAGGCTCAAGCTTTCCAGGGTTTCATTTCCAGATGCAAACTTCCTGTGACTTCACAGGAGTGACACAGCTCATTAGCTCGTTACTGGAAAAACTCCTTTGCAGCATTATATTCTTAGCCAGGGAATCCACTACGTACATCCGAAGTGAACAGCCCGATCCAGTGGTTGTATCCCAGCCGATTCACAATGACTGTGAGGAAAGCTTGGTGATACTGGTCTGTGATGCTGACCAACTCTGCGCCATTTGCCATGCAGGCTTTTAAAGCTGAGGACCATGTAAAATTCCCACGTATTAGTTTATACGTTCTGTTTCCATATTCTAAAGTATCTGGCACAGGGTACATTTCAGATGCATTGATGGCATGTCTGGATGTATCTGTTATGAACAGAAAGAAAGGATTTATTTTTTTTAAACAGAGAGCTTGAACATAGCAGAACAGCTCCTAAAAAATCAGAACTACCCTTAAGAACAAATCTAAAATTTGCAACTCCTTGGTTTCAGGAAGGCACTGTGAACTTTAAAAAGACGATGACTACTAGAATAGTATCTGAAATTCCACCACAGCACAGAAGTCATCACAGGAGTGAACTAGTTTAATGCATAACAAAAAAAGGAAAACCTGGATGGAGTTTGTTTCACTGACCGGATCTTTGAAGGTCAGTAAGCAACCACCTGGGATCTGGACATATCCCAAACGTCCAATAGCAGAGGGTTGCAGAGTGCTCTTATCCCAGGTACCTTGCATGTCATTTAGATTACCTCTTTTTTGACCCATTATTTTTTATAATTTCTGTTTACAGCACGAAGTCTGCCCTCACAAATAATTATACTGGCACAACTCAGGGGATGACAAACTGTGGCTCATGGCAGACATAAGTGCTTGGGAGCTTCTTGAGCTCGTCTTTACTATCCATGAGCCAATGTAGGGAAGATCACAGTACTGACACTTAAAAAGAAATCCTCTGTGCATGGAGATTTAAAGCTATTTTTGATGATAAACTAATGCAGCAACATTAGAAGCATGCTCAGAAGCAGACTTTTTAGATTTAAGAAATAAAGAGTCTCCCATGAGAAAAAAATCAGGAGCCAGAGACCATCTCCACCCTAGCCCAGTCTGTGATGCTCCCATGCTCGCTTTTCTACAGGAGGCAAATACCTTTGCCAATGTGTATGAATGCCCACAGTATACTTTAAACACCACTATTAAAATAAAGCAATGCCTCAGTTTTCATCCCGTTTGCCAGTTTGGATTAATTACTTCTGTCTGTAAAACTTCTCTGTGATTACAAAATGAAGTGGTTGCTTTGCTATGAGGTGGAGTGGTTTTAGACTTGGTTCCCTTTGTGACTAAGTGAGGAGTGTTAACAAGCATCTTAAATCAGTAAATTAATTTATTATTTGTCATCCACAAATCATTTAAAATTAGAAACTTCTAAGCAAGAAAAAGTTCTGCTCTTGAGCTAACTGAAGGACTCTGTTTTGTTCCAGCTTTCAGCGTGTGTCACTGCTTAAAAAAAGAAAACGCAGGAAAGGCAGTAAAATGCTGACACAATTCTAACTCAAGCATCAGTAAGAGATCAGAGCCCAGTTCAGATCTCCTGCTGGTTTACTTCATTTTAGTCTCCTACAGAAAATAATTCAAAAAAGGGAATGTGGGATGTGGACAGGATGGCAGAAGCAAAGCACCAGCTCATCCTTCCAGAAATTGACACGTTTGGACGTTTGAGGAAATTCAGCAGTTCACTACTGCCAGCAAGAGGCTGTCTCACTTCTCTCTTCTTTTGCTTCTCTGTTCCTCCAGCTGCATATTCCCATGAACAAGTCTGGTGTTTGCCTGACCCTGCACTGAGCCAATGCAGCCTGGAAAAGCTGCACGAAATGACATCAATTGGGGGCAGGGGGAAGAGACAGGAAGGTTTTCTGCTGAATTAGCAAGCTGAACTGCCTGATGGTTTGGGAGAGTGCCATGGGTGTCACACAGGGGAGGCAGGACTGGACCCTTCACCCCCAGGAGCACTCTGCTGCACGTGGGGCAGGTGGGCAGCACTGAGCCCCGGGCACAGCGCATCCCTGCCATCCCCGCCATGCTTCAGCCAGGGCTCACGGGCCATGCTCACATTCACCCGGCTGGGAAACGTGGGGAAGGTCCTGAGCAGCTAGTGCAACCCCAAGTCCCCCTTGCAGCCTGGCCATCCTAAGGCAACAGTTTTCCTTCCTGCCTTTTAAAGGCTTTTCCATCTGTATGAAGCAGCAGCAAGGGGTTAAAATACAAACATTCAGAAGGTAAATGAAACAGAACAGCAGGAACATGCATTTATTTGTTTTTTCTACACTGTGTGCAGGATTACTCCAGCACTCCCCACAACTGTAGTTCATAATAAATGATGTCTAATCCAGCTATGGTTTGCTAGAGCCACATGTGAGCACTGCCCAAAGTTTTTGTTTGTTTATTCTACTTCTCCACTCATCCTCCCTCGCCTCCTAGGCAGCTAGCAGGACAGGATTGTCTCTTTAGACCCAGGGCTTAACTAAGAGGTTATATATAAAGTTGAGGCATATAAAACCACCCCCGCAGTAAGCACAGCACCCGAGTACACTCCTTACAGGCTCCGATTGCAGCCCTCCCTTTGCCTTAGGGTTAATAATTTGCTGCTGGTCTATTTCGGTAACATGCTCTGGCAGCTTCCCGCTGGCAGAGCTGCAGCAGCCCCTGGGACCAGGCTCCAAAGCTGCCCGAGCGCTCTGGGGATGCCAGCGGCTCCCAGTCCGAGAGGCAATGCCGGAATGTGGCTTGAGGAAACCAAACGTGTACCCTGCAAAAGCTTTGTGCTTCTGGCAGGTGAACGTTATGACAACAGAATTAGAGAAGCATGAAAAGGAAAGCCAAACTCTATTTGATCGGGCAATCGGTCTGCATTGCTCACAGAAACACGTTTTCCAGAGTCGAGTCTGATCTAATAGTGCAAGTTCCCGCTCCCCCCCCACCCCAAAAAAAAAAAACCAAAACAGACACNNAAAAAAAACAACCAAAAAACCCCACTATATTTTTATCAAAATTACCCTCAGTTTTGCCTTTTGTAATTTCATGCTGTTACTCTGCTTGCCGTGGCAGAAAACATGAAATTTCAATTCTATTCCTGAATCTAAGATATGCAACAGAAAAATCAAAGTTAGGAAGAAAATTTAGTAAGAAAATAGTTTTTTAGAAATTACTTTTACATCACAGCTATTGATTTATTAAATAGCATAGAGCTAGTCTGTCTAAATTTCAAAGTAAAACTATCACAGAAACGTTTTATGATGCTGATTTTATAGACACCTATAACAAGCTGTTCCTAGATGAAAATAAAGTAAGATGAATTCAATATAGTAAGAAAACAGAACAGAAGCAAAGCAAAACAAAACCTTACCCTGAGTCTTTTGGCAGACAAACCCATAATTTTTCTCACAGTCTTCCAAGTACCATTTTCCCGTAAAATAAAAATTAGGGTTATTTGATACCAATGTGCATAGTGGAAGCTGTTCTTGAATGTTTGCACTGTTGTAACGCTGTCTCTGCAATCAACACAGAACCTTATATTAATTAAAAAAGACACTATGTAAAAACAATGCATTATTTCATTAAATTTCAAAGAATAATTATCTGAAAGTCACTATTATAAATATTAGGTAGAACAATGAACATTCCCATAAACACAATTTGAAACAACCACCTCATAATAAAAAAAGTCACAAGCTTCCACTGAACAAACTAAAATGCTATGCCCAATACGGATTAATGTGATGTAAAACAATATATTAAAATACGAAATTCACAACCTTCCTAGACTTTGCTCAGACCCAGCATATGATACTAACCATACAATTCAAAATTTGGTGCTTAAAAGCAGTTGCAAGAGAATGTGACTATAGCCACAAATTATGTAAGTAACTGTCTCGATAGTGCCTTTTTTGCTACCTCCAGCTATGCCCATAAATCTGTGACCATGGTTCTCTGAAGCTGCAAAAATGAAGAGAAGACTATTTGTTGTAACGCTAGGCCTTGTATTTATGGCAGTCATGATTGTTACGGATAAAACAACTTTTCAGTGTCCTTAACCCCCCTGGAAATACTCACATCCACTACTTCAACTGGAGACCAGTTGGAATACATTGGAGGATTTTCATTCACCCATTTCTCATAATCATCACTCTGCAAACCTATCCAAACACTAGTTCTCTGTCCAAATAGATTCATTGTTATGAAAGCTGGAAAACAAAACACAAAAAATATAATTAACTGGTAACCATTTAGCAATAGATGAAGTCTCTTCCAACACACTAAAGCACTGAAAAAACTAATTACTAATCAATGACATTACATAGCTACTAAAGAGTAAGACCATGAGCGGCATTTCAATGTCATCTAACTATAAATTCAGTTAAATTGATTAACTTCAGTTGGGTTAGGATCTAATGCATTAACCAGTAAGTCTTCCAGAAACGCTCACGGCAGCTTGAACAACTGAAGTATTAGTTCAGGGTACCGTCCCACCAAAAAAGCTTTTCTCAGTTTTAGTTGAAAATAAGATTTATCAACTAAAGATAGCCAGTGAGATTCCTCCCACCTCCAAATAAGTGGTTTTACAAATGTATGAAATTCAACCACAGATTTTTATGCATAGGGATTATAATTACTTCCGAATGTGCTGGCATTTATTTCTGACAGTTCCAGCCTAGCGCCATGCTTATGTGCTATACTATAGATAAGATTTTAAGATACTATTACAGGATAGAAATGACATTGCTTTTATAACAGTGTGATGTTACATTCATAAGAGAGAAATTTTACGTAGCAAATTTTTAAATGGTCATTCCATTGTTTTTTTATATTTCTAATGCATGGTAGTAAGCACAAAAGAAATTATAATTACTCCTCAAAATATGCCTGCCATATAGCTCAGTGGATACTTGAATCTTCACATTTTGGGAAACTGGGAAAGAGAAATACTATTTTGTTTAAAGCAGTGAAACCCCGAGTAGGATGTGAATGATCTTTTTCCCTAAATCTGTATCCAAGATGAAACTTTACTACAGCATCCTAATGAAGATGAAATTTTATTTATTTAACAATATTTTTGGTATTCTACCTTGTTCTAGTTCATCTTCGAAGAGAGCAAGTGACCCATCGTATCTACTGCAGAACTCTTGTGCAGAGTACCAGTTTCTCAAATGCTCTGTCTCCTTCGGGATTTGTATCAAAAAGCACTGTTTCAAAAAAAAAAAAAAAAAAAAAGCACAAGCTTGTTTTGTTTTTTCTCTAGTTTAAAACTATCAATCACTAAGAGCGATCACTAAAACATTTCACACGCTGTTACTGCAAACGAAGTATTTCATTAGTTTGTCCTGCAGTGGACTTCTCCAACATGCTTGGTATCAATTCTATTTTCAGCCACGATCAGGCTTGGATTCAAATCAGTTGTTTAAAGGCAAACACAAACTGGGTTAAATTTATCCTTGGAGTCACTGTAGTTTAGCACTGGGATAAATCCGGCCACCTCGATGCATGTTGCTATTACACAACGTATGTATTTAAGAGAAGCCTGGTGAAATAATTGCCTTTTGACCTTCAATTGCAAATAGACTTTGGTTTATAGATGAACCCTATTTGAAACAGCATCTTTCAGAGAATGACAGCAGTTAGGGACCGTTTAGTACAACAAGGGGTCAGAGATCTGTTTTGAGACCGTAAAAGACTCTTGGAACTGAAGTAAGTGGAAAAGAGAGGATGGAACAGGCTTTTTACAGACAAAGCACAAATACACTTAGATAGCTTTCGCATATATTAGTTGATGGAAATGAATACTCAAGTAAAATTTTTGACACCGTATTAAGACAGCTTCTTTGTGCAAAGCTACTTAATAGCCGTAAATCTTTGTACCGCTGGCAGTAGTTATAAACCTAAGGGCCCTGCTTTCAGAAAGGAAAAAAAAAAAAATTTCAAATATTGAATAATCCTTAAGAAGTCCAATTTCTGTCAAAAATATGGAAGGCATTTTGAATAATCAAACAGCAGAAAAAAATATTTTACTTTGAGTCCAAAGTGCAACCAGCCTTTAGGACATATTCCTTGTTGGTTCTGGTCTTTTGGAATCTCTTTCTCTATTTTCCATGCAAATTTACGTTTACAAATACAGGGAAGAGAGACAGTACAGTTTTCATCACCCCAGAGACCTGTGTAAAAAGAAAAATCACAGTTCAATATTGGCTTGAGAATTGGAAAGGGTTTTTTTTCTTGGCTAGCTTATATATTGTTAATAAGGGTACCTGTTAGTGGTTGAGTAAGAGAAGATTCTACCTCAAATACATTTGGACATATTGCATTACAGTGGATTCGATGGTCCATGGGGCTCATACTTGCATTCCCAGTTTGATATTATTAAGTTAAACCAATTCCTCTACACTGAGTCACATAACATATGCCTGCACCATCGTGTATTTTAAAAAATACTAGTTATGCAAAAAAAAAAAAAAAAAAGGAAAAGCATAGAAATTATGTCTTCCAGATAAAATAGTTTGACTTCCTTCCATTGAAATTTTTTGGCAAGACCCAGGTACTGACATAAAACACTGACCTGCTTAGGAGGAAAATACATTTTTCAGTGGAACACAGCACACTCAACAAGTTGTTGACCAGATCCCATCTGCTGGCCAGCTGAGGGGGGAGTGCAGGCGACTCTTCCTTTTATCCGATGCTAACTGTAGTAACGCCAAACTCAAGCACTCAAAGTCATGAATCAAACCCCCGAGATTATGTGTGGAAAAAAAGAAGGGTTTACATTTTTTCAGTTTTGGCTTTTGAGGCTGAGATTATAAGAGTACAACTGGATTAATCTTTTTCAGATCTTCTCACAAATACAAAGCTGGATATTTTTTCCTTCCATGAACCTGACAGTTTACTATGACTTGCAGATCTTCAGGAAACAGAGTGTGAGATGACAGAAATAACTGGCATCAGCAGTACTGCATTTTTTTTAATTACTGTAGCGAAATACAGAGCTGTGTGATGATGTACGTAAAGGCTAGTGCCAAAACCATGGTACCTAAATATCCTTCAGCCGACTGGCTATGGAATTAAAAATAAGCTAGAAACCCAAGTCCTTGAAATTGTGTGCTGATAGAAAAACAGTTTATAAATGTAGGAAAAATTATTGCTCGTCCATCTGGCTCATTTGGTTATGAGAAAACTGACTGTGAAAACCAGCAATGCATTAACATTTTTGCTGTACCACGTAACAGATTCTTAAGTAAAACTAAAGATTCAGTATCATTGGAATGCTTTTATTTTGACATTAGAGTACTGGAACTATTAAATCCTATAACCTAGTCTCTGAGCTTATTCATGATATTTAAATATTCTTAACCATAAAAGCACCTATGCAAATTATAACCGTATGACAGGACGACGTAATACAGGACCATGTAATATGGATTGCATTTCATGAAAGCAATTAAACAAAACCCTTTTGGCCAACAACAGAATCAAGTCACAAGTCCTGCAACAAAAGGAAATATAAAATAAACCTGTTTGTGATGAAATGAAGCCGCATCTTTTCCCTCGTTTCTGCAGATCTCTCTCCCTCCCTTCATTCCAATTCTGGTATGTTACTGGCGATTCATCTCTCCAGCTGCACAGAAATATTAAGAGTGTAGTTACACTTTTTCCTATCCTTACCTAAAAATACAACCTCCATTAAAAGTGTTTGTAAGCAGATACAGGGTAGAAAGTGCACCTTTATTAACTAAGCTTTAAAAAACCAGACAACCAGAAGGTTGATATTCATGTCTTTGGCTTGTATCTTCTATACCCTTTTAGATGAAACACTGTAACATGGAGATAAATTAAGGGTAATATATTCTGAATTATATTTACATGAGAACTGAAGTTGTCTTTTGAATATCCCACTCAGTCATCAAACCAGTTTAGTCCATCAGACTAAAAGGCAGCCTGTAAACAGAAGCAGCTGAAGTGCAAGTATTCTTACCGAAATTCATCACTGAAGTTTTCTGCGTGCAATCCAATCCACCAGTGAACGTCACTATTTGATAGCTATTAAAAAAAAAAAAAATTGCCATATGTTTAACTGCTGTTGCCCTCTTATTAAAACATTAACAAACCCCTAAAATTAGGCTCTGTTTATATTCAGATGAGTTGCCTCTCCATTGGGTTCCAATGGGAAGAACAGGTGCTAAATCCTGCTCATGTTAATTTACGTCACTTCAGTACGGTTATTCACTAAAGCAGAGCATGCTTTAGCCCCCAGTTCCCACTGGATTGCTGATGTATCATCTGTAAATTAGGAATTTACAGTTTTAAGAATTTATAGCCTATCTGGCTTGAAAAGGACTGTAGTCTTAGGCCAGAATTTGTTTTTCCCCAACTCCTACAAATAGCCAATAGTGAATATTTCCTTTTAGCATTAATATACTCCTGGTCCTTATGTTTCCAAAATGTTTTCTATGAACATTTACTGACTTCATGTGGCTCATACAAGAGATTCCTAGAGATCCTTCCCAAACTGATTGTTGTTCTCATGAAAGGGTCTAGACCTCCACTCCTAAACCACAAAGTATTATGGAAAAGTCACAGAAACAATGTAATTCCAACAGCCACTTATTACTGCTGTGCTGACTTGATTCTGCCTTAAACTAAGAACAGGCTTCACCTTCAGGGTTAGCCACTCAAGAGTCATAGTTTTGGGGTCTTTGGGAAAGAGCCAACAATAAAAAAAAAACGTTGCACATGTGCAGGATGCTGGAAAAAACACCCTGCCTCTGAGAAGGATTTATTCTTTTCCAGAAAGAACTGAAGTGTAGCCCATGTTGTGGCAGCCACGCTGTCCTTGGAGTTATAGTTAGGATTTCACCAGCTTACCGCTTATATAGTAATATCCAATGAAGAAAATAGACATTTCTGGCAAAAAGGAGACTCAGAAATGCTGTCTGATTTGCTATTACCTAGCTCCCGAGTTTAGTTTTCTAATCATGGTACTCAGCCTACACATTATTTTTAAAGAAATCGTGAAAAATGTGATTTCAAATTCCATGCCAAGAAATTTTGACCAAGTTTTCTAATGACACATGCAATGTCTATTCAGACCGCTGAGTATTATTTTAGTGATTGCCATCCTTACTCCTGCTTCCACAGGACAATAGTTACAATCACTTAGGGACACACTTGACTATACTGGGAAAGCTTAGCCAAAGGCAGCATGCTTTAAAATAGCTGCATACATTATATTCTGAGATGAAACTTCAAGGAAGTTAACCCCATTTCCAATGCCAAGGGAGTAAACTTGACTTTTTCAGCACAGAATGCTCACAAACTGCTCTAATACCCACGAATTTTAATGATAAAACTGCTTTTAAAAGATCTCTCGTAAGCAAGTATGACTTTAAAGAAACACTGCTATTAGCCATTTTAAGTGCTCTTAAGTTGGAAAAATAAATCTTTTTTAAAGTTATGTCATTTTTTAAGTCATAAACATTCTATTTTAGGTAAGGCAGTAATTACATCACAACACAATCTCTGGGAGATGTAGAAGAGGACAGCCTAGCCAGTTATGTTGCTCTTTCATTATACGTTATTTCTGGCATGAACTGTTGGTTTAAATCCAGTTCATCATGTTTTGATACAAAATTACTGAAATAGCAGAGAAAAATGATGAATAATTCCTCAGAAACTTAAAAATCCCATCTTAATACAACACAACTCTATTTCTACTTTCTATTATAAGTTAAAAGAGGAGAAGGCTGTACGCAATGCAAGCAAAACTAAGCTAGTGTACGTCAAGAGCTTTTCTACCCAGCACTATTTGTTCTTTCAAAGATTACACTATGATATCCCTTTACATTACAACGGTAGAATTTTGCCCTCAGTAAGGCAGACAGATTTTTATTTTTTTTTTTAAATTTTCCTTATTTTGCTTTTACTGAGAACTCCTAAAGAAAACAGACTTAGTTTCTTGGGAATTCATCTGCTTCTGCAGCTATTTCTCAGCTTCAAATTTGTTTGTTACATCAAAGTGGTTCTACAGAAGTTCTGCTTTCATCCAGAAAAGGGAATTTAGAGGCAGATGTGTTTTTTCCCCACATAAATACCCATAATCACAAAGGGGTTTAATTCAGGAGACATCATATAAATGTGTGGATACATGGGAATGTTGCCCAACTTGGCATACACAGAGGAAAAGGTAATCTATTTTGCAAGGCCATAAGCACCCACCTCAATGGTTTAGAGCTCTAGGTTTAATTAAGGTGCAGGTAAATTGGTAATTCTTCATTCTTGGCCAGCTACCCCCAAGGGTAACCTTTCAAATCGTCATGCTGAGTGTTTAAACTATGAAGACTGTTTCAAACATCTGGACTACCTGCCCACCTTATGCTAATATACCCACTGAAATGTCCCTCAGAAGCACTGTCTGAAAACCAGCTGCAAGTTACTGAATGGGAACGGGGCATAACTGTGAAACTATGTGGGATCAGGAGACATCCAGGTGGATGCAGAACTGGTGTGTGAATGCCTGAGGAACCACAACGGGGCCCCTTGGTCAGGGAAGGGTGGAGGGGAAGAAGAAGAAACAGAGAAGGATGTACACCACATGTGAAACAAACCTTGCTCTTTACCCCTAATTACTTTCATAACTTTGGGATGGGAAAGTGGTTTTTGTTCCTCTTGGGTCTTTTGAGGCAGAGTGACCTGCTCATTAGCAGAGATGATTCCGCAGATTCTGAAATATTACTGATTTCTTTAGCTAAACAGGGCTTCAGGGAGGGATGTGGGAAATGAAGACAACAAGAGAATTATCCCTAAAGTAAAACGTCTTTTGGATTCTACCTGGAGCAACAGGCAGCCAGATATTCCAAAAGATGCAGCAGAAAATAGCCAGTTACTGCCTGAGGATTTATTTTTTCAAGGGGGTAGTTTTTGTTACCTTCTTAATTTTACTTTGAATAAAGGCTTGTTCACTGGAAGAATTTATTGTCACCATTCCACTGCCAAGCCAGCCACAGACAAACTCATAGGTTTCCCAGTCCGTAGGACTGACGTGGAAAAGATATTCTGCTCCTTGATAATATGACCATGGCAGCTCTAGAAAACAAGCAAAAGAGTCAGTGGTGTGCAGGGGTAAAAACTCATTTTAAGTCTCATCCTTTGTGACACCCGTGGCCCACCTTCACCCACATCTCAGAGGACATATATGCCACAACTAACAGCAGAACCATATTTAACATACCAATTTATGAAAAAAAAAACAACAACCCACTATAAGTACGTTTTTTTTTAATTATTGTATCCCATGATACTGCAGTAATATCAAGATTGTTGCCCAGCCTTTGCAAAAAGGCACTTTTAATGTGACAGAGAGGTTATCGAACTCCTGTGCTTATTACTAGCAACATTCCTTTACCTAACTGAAGAGTGGCAGATTTTGATCTGTAGCAACAGAGTTCCTTAACGTAAATTTTTAACTCAGAACATTTTATTTTTACCAATGGCTTAAATTGTATTTCCAAGTCATAATGTTTCATTATGTGAAAAAAAGAAAATGTTTTCATACCAGCTATGTACCAGTTTGGATTCTTTGGTTTAACACCTGCAAAAATATACAAATAAATTAAAACATTGCTGATTAAGAATGACAAGAGATCTTTCACTGAAATTGCTTTCTCCATGTGGTACGGATCAAATCAAAATCATGAAGAATATTGCTATTCCCATTCAGGGACAAAAAAAAAAAATAAAAAAAAAATAGTTAAACATGGAATCAAAGAAAGTAATTTCCACACTTACTAAACAACATTTTTAGTACCCTTTATAAATAAGAACTTTGATTAACTCCTTCTAACTAACCGCTAATCATGGCTATCCATTTTTGAACTGACTACACCTACTAGACCTGTTAACTCGTCAACAAATCCTCCTGTTAACTCGTCAACAAATCCTCGTGGCCACATACAGCTTTGCCATGATGTCATGCAGAAGACCAACGAGGAGAACTCCAGATGTGGCTAAAAAGCAGGCCTTTAGATATTTTTTTCCTTGTCTCTCCTGAATTGCAAGTAATGGGTATAATAGATAATGTACGTTAATTAACATTTCACCTTTCGGTATTTTGCATATCCATTCACGCTTTTCATTGCAGTGTGCTGGAAAGACGGTTCTATTTACTTTGAACACACCGCAATTTCTTGAGTCATCTTCAGTATACTTGCTCTCCAAAAATGAAGATACAACCTGAAAACAGCACATCTGTTACACTTCACTGGCAATCCAAGATGAAGCATTTCCAAGTTTCATTATTGAGAAAAAGGAAGGATTTGGAGATGCGGGTATGGTAAGAACACCATAAGCCACACTAGAGGATCACCTAAATTATGGTGGTAAAATCTGAAAAATGGGGTCCATAATCATATCCTCTCAATGTCCTGTTCAATTTGTCCATCTTATAACAGGCTCCTTCTTTGTAAAAAAAATGAATAACTATGAAACCTAATAATTTTTTGACATGATTAGCAGTAGTTGCCCACATCTAACAGACTTTGCTTTTGTTCAACTCATTGCATGATTGAACTTTGCACTCACATTCTGGAATTACTTAAGTAACAATGGCAGAGCTGGCACCATTCTTTAAGGCTGAAAACCAACTACAGTTTAAAAATTGACCCTTCTTCAGTTGTTTGATGTTTAAATCCAGGGTACTAAGCATTAGTTTGGCATGTGGCACCAACGTCTTCAAGGATGCAAAATCAAAAGTGGTATTAGAAAAGACTTAGCTCTGAATGCAGGCATGAAACTAACAGTCATAGAACAAATAAAGCATGTAAGCACAGCTTGAAGGCTTTTCAGTGTGTGTGCATGTTTATATACGTAAATATGTGTGTATATACACACACGCACATATGTTCTCTCTGCATATGCCTGGTCCTGGGCTAAATGCAACATGCTTTGCAGGAAAGCACACATCTGCAAAACTTTATAATCCTACCCAATTCCTTTTGCAGTTGCACAGCCCTTCTGCACAGGCTGCTATTTTAACGTAGAGTACTATTAATGCTATTGTAACAATTATTTTAAGAGCAGTATGTGGACGTGAAAACCAAAGAGTTTTCCTGGCCAACATTCACTCCAAGTCTTATTTTTGTCAACTTATGCTCAGGCATGACTTGAAAGATTACTGAAATATATAGTATAAAGATAGGTACAGGTGTTTTGTCAGACCACCGCCATGTCCCTCCTGAAAGCGTGTTTCTTTTATTAAATCCAATCCAGAACTGTCTTTCTTCTGTCCTATGGTGGAAACAAAGAAAATAACGTTTGTCATGCACTTTTTCCCTAGTTACTTCAAGAATTATTTTTTAAATAGTGCAAATGCCCATATTCATTTCTTCTTCAATTCAATGTATCATTCTGTAATACATTTCTTAACTTTTTAGTATCCTTGAAGTAAACTATGGTTTTCCTACTAAAATGCTAAATTATATTTTTTAAGATGAAAACATTTAAAACAGAATTAAAATTGCCAAACCTCCATTTCAACAGGGAAATGTTAACTCACAAGAATATCACCTTGATATTAACAGTTGCTCAATCTACTACAAAGACCATCTTAAAAAAGAATCACATTACAGTGTTGCTAATACACTTCTTTTCACCCATTTCTAAGTTCACTTTAGAGCAGAGACTTCTTCAGCCACTAGTAAAGAGGATGGAAGAACCTAAATTGTAGATTATTTTTACATATTAGTATGATTAAGATAAATCTTGTTGGTGTTAAAAAAAATATATTTACCTGTCAAAAATTGTATACAACAAGTTGTTTAAAAATGTCTCTTCATAGATATGGCTAAAACTAGCAAGATGTGCTCCAAAATCTTGGCATAATGCTTCTGCTTCATCCCATGTTCTCCTCATTAGAACTTTTTCATTGTGAAATATCTGCAATAAAATAAACACTGTCATAAATGTAGTTGGTTTTGGAGAGCAGTTGTTTCAGAAACCCATAAATCAAATACCATTCACAGTTTTTCCTACAATAAAGCCATGTATATTCCAAGTATAGTTCTGATTCTTANAAATGCAATTTAAAATAGTACTTTTGCAAACTACAGTAGTAAAACAATAAATGTAAAGAGCCCAAAACTGAGAAGCAATTAGTAAAATGGAGTGTCTTTATTATTATGTCTCTATTCTCAGGTATTGATAAGAGGTTTATGTTTCAAAGGTTGAACAACTGTTTCATTTTTTCATTTTCTTGGAATGCTTGCCTTTGGATTACTGTAAAACAGACAAAATCAAACAAGCAAACCAAGAATCAGCAAACTAAAGGGGAAGAAGAAGAAACTTCCACACAGTGCTCTTATTGACTGAAACACATCGAAGGCAATCTCTACCCTCTTTTTTTTTTTTTTTCCTCCTATCAAATGCAAATTACAGACTGTGACTGTTACTGAATAAAATTAATGACTTCTCTGGGACCTTTCTCTGGGAGTCTCAGGAAGCCCTGATGGCCTCCTTGAAAAGGCCACAAAGAAATGCATGAAAAACATCTCACAGAAAAAGAAAAATTTCAGGGATTAGCTGTGCCTGCAAGGAGAGCGTGGCTGTTAATTTTCCCCCCACCACAGCAATGGGTGGGAAGAGCGACGTCCTCTGCCACAACTGGGGAGTCCACAGTAACAGCACCCAGGTGGAAAGCAAGGAAGGAAGCTCTGGCTTCTCCAGAACTGCCAACTCATCTAACTCAATCCATGGTAGGAAGTTACAGAGTAGACAGAAAATGTAAGCTTATCTCTCTGCTCTCTTGACCAGGAAAGCAGGAAAGGACTGGGACTCTTCAGTTACTGCTAAGCAGCTGCTGGCAGGGACAAGAGAGCGCAATGCCCCCCTCCAAGCCATTTCTTTTTTTATCTGCATGTTACTCACGTGGCTGGTACTTGTTCCAGTTTGTGTAGCTCACTGAGCGATTCTTCCCCGCTGTACTTAGCCAAAAGTATTCTCCTGTGTTGTTAAGGTCTTGCAGTCCTATCCAAAAATAAGTTCTCTCAGATTTCACCATGCTACGGATCATGCTGTTGATAAAAGCTTGTTCAAACCTTAATAAAATAATCAAGACAAAGAGTTTATTAGAATAAAATAGGTCAATTGGTATTTCAGTGAATAGCTCTCATGAAATGATTTAATTTATGCAAGAAGAGAAAAATGTATGAGGTACTTAATTTTCTTTATAGAATGCTGTGGGGAACTTCAGGCACAAGTCTGTAGCATAAACCACAATTTCCCCCCCCNAATTGCCAAACCTCCATTTCAACAGGGAAATGTTAACTCACAAGAATATCACCTTGATATTAACAGTTGCTCAATCTACTACAAAGACCATCTTAAAAAAGAATCACATTACAGTGTTGCTAATACACTTCTTTTCACCCATTTCTAAGTTCACTTTAGAGCAGAGACTTCTTCAGCCACTAGTAAAGAGGATGGAAGAACCTAAATTGTAGATTATTTTTACATATTAGTATGATTAAGATAAATCTTGTTGGTGTTAAAAAAAATATATTTACCTGTCAAAAATTGTATACAACAAGTTGTTTAAAAATGTCTCTTCATAGATATGGCTAAAACTAGCAAGATGTGCTCCAAAATCTTGGCATAATGCTTCTGCTTCATCCCATGTTCTCCTCATTAGAACTTTTTCATTGTGAAATATCTGCAATAAAATAAACACTGTCATAAATGTAGTTGGTTTTGGAGAGCAGTTGTTTCAGAAACCCATAAATCAAATACCATTCACAGTTTTTCCTACAATAAAGCCATGTATATTCCAAGTATAGTTCTGATTCTTAAGACTTTCACTCACTTTAAAATGCAGTGAAGGATGGTAACGATTCATTTTTGTGTCTGTTGAGTGGAAGAAATAATGCTTTATGAAAAACATTTTAGGAGCGGTGTATCCCTAAGCTGATGTACATTCAGAAAAATTCAAAGCAAGTTTGTTATGTACCTTGTAGCAGTTGAGCAGATTAGCTTCTGACTCCCATCCAAAATAGCAGGAACTCAAATGTTTTTGAAAAGTAAGCTCAGGTTCTTCGTAAGAATTGATTTTTTGCTTGCACAATGACATTGCTTGGAAGCTTTTACAGCTTTTCACCTCCCAATAGCCAACGGGGTGCTGCCCTCGCATAGCCACACATCCTCCAGAATGACCTATACACAGGAATAAATGTTGAGTATCAGAATAAAGCATTTAAATTTTGTGAAATTTTGGTGAAGTGACTGTTGTATTGGCATCAGGTTCTGGATAAAACCTCGATGAACTTACAAAAGCAGCAAATTCTCTGGTCAGTGACCAGTTTATAAGCCTGTCTTGGCCAACTTGAGCTTGTAAAGTGAACCACTATGAAGGGTAACTCTCACAAAATGCAGAAGAAAAACTAAACAAATGGGGTTGTTTAGTTTGGAGAAGAGGAGACTGAGGGGAGACCTTATCGCTCTCTACAACTTCCTGAAAGGAGGGGGTAGTGAGGAGGGTGTTGGTCTCTTTGCCCAAGTAACCAGCGACAGGAAGAGAGGTAATGGCCTCAAGTTGCGCCAGGGGAGGTTTAGATTGGATATTAGGAAAAATTTCTTTACTGAAAGAGTGGTGAGGTATTGGAACAGGCTGCCCAGGGAGGTGGTGGAGTCCCCATCCCTGGAGGTGTTCAAAAAAACATGTGGATGTGGCACTCCCGGACATGGTTTAGTAGACATGGTGTTTTGGGTTGACGGTTGGACTAGATGATCTCAGAGGTCTTTTCCAACTTTAATAATTCTATGATTCTATGAGATGAAATGCAATTTAAAATAGTACTTTTGCAAACTACAGTAGTAAAACAATAAATGTAAAGAGCCCAAAACTGAGAAGCAATTAGTAAAATGGAGTGTCTTTATTATTATGTCTCTATTCTCAGGTATTGATAAGAGGTTTATGTTTCAAANGTAGCTCACTGAGCGATTCTTCCCCGCTGTACTTAGCCAAAAGTATTCTCCTGTGTTGTTAAGGTCTTGCAGTCCTATCCAAAAATAAGTTCTCTCAGATTTCACCATGCTACGGATCATGCTGTTGATAAAAGCTTGTTCAAACCTTAATAAAATAATCAAGACAAAGAGTTTATTAGAATAAAATAGGTCAATTGGTATTTCAGTGAATAGCTCTCATGAAATGATTTAATTTATGCAAGAAGAGAAAAATGTATGAGGTACTTAATTTTCTTTATAGAATGCTGTGGGGAACTTCAGGCACAAGTCTGTAGCATAAACCACAATTTCCCCCCCCCTTTTTTTTTTTTTTTTCAGCATTTGGGCACTTACAAGAAACAGTAGATTAAGATCTTATAAGCTCAATGCTCGAACTGTAAGATGTAAAGACAGAATATATTAATGATGCACAAATAAAAATAAGAAACTTCTTGTATGAAGGAGAAAAGGTAGCGGGCTCTACAAAAGCTACAGAAGAAAGAAAAGAAAAAGCTCTGCACAGAAGTATCCTACTGGAAGCGGACACCTAAACTAGTGCTAAGAAACCAGAGCTGAAGGTCTCAAAGCACTGGCTGATCTGACTACACAGGGAATCACTTTTTCCTTCTTTCATTTCTTCATTAAAGTTATGTGAGAGATTTACACCTTTTTGCAAGTAGTAATTGTTGCATATAGTAACCCATTTGTCACTTAAATGCAATTTAGTCAGACATAATTGGTAAAGCATTATACAAAAATGCTTCAGTTTATGACCACATTTAATCAGCTTCCTATGAAAATTTATAGAGCAAAGTCAATCCCCAGTTTGATAAAGACTTATACAACTTCTTCGTTTCACACACTGTGAAAAGAACAGCTAAGTACCATAAGGATGACATTAATGTAAAAAAATGAATGTATCTCTAACACTGAGAGTGACTGAGAACTTTTATTTAATTTTTCATTTCCTCTGCGTGTTCTCTTTTTATATCAACTCTCCTTCCTCTACAATCTACTTCATTAAAAATTAATATTTTAGGATCAGTACACTGAAAAGGTTTTGCATTTTTCAAACTAGAACAACACATCTCAGCAGCAATTAAAAAAAAAAGCTAAACTAACTTTTAGCTTCCTTTGCCAGTCCAACATTGGAATGGGGAACTAATGTAACAAACAGTGATGACTACACCCAGCAAAAGCCAAATAAAAAGAAATAAGCAGAAAAAGACAGAAGATGTGCTTCCAGTGATGTGCAGCGTGCCCTCAGCTCCCTGTGAAGTTTGAGCTGCAAATGCTCGGCTGCGAGAATTTCTCCTTTATCCTCCCCGTAAGGATTACTGTCATACTGCAGTACAGCCCTGTATGCATTATGCACAATCCTGAAACCATCTGGCAGGCCAAATTCCCATCAATGTAAATCCTTTTGTGGGGTAGCCTGTGTTTTCCTAAAATTTCTAGCTATCATTCATCTGATTGCTCATTGTTACAGTACTTGCCCCGTCCTAAAGGAAGGGGAGATTTCCTTAAGTTTTTTGTTATGTTTTTATCATAAATACATGGAGGTTTAAGTATGTATGTAATATATCTATCAGTATGTCATAAACTTTAATGGGAATCCAATATATAGGGTAAATCACAAAGAGACCAGAGAAAACCCAAGCATCTGGACATCTGCAGAGAAGAAAGCCTTTGCTGAAGCTGGAATACAGGTAAATAAGAACAAAGCAAGGGAAGACAGACCTCAAACACTTTCAGACATTTACTCTCTCCCCCTGTTTGCTGAGAACTTACGTAAAATGCTTACATAAATAGAAACATTTATAAAACATTAATTGATTTGGATTAAAGTTTGAAATATTTTGATTATAGAAGTTAAATATATTTTAATTTTTCAGTATAGTTTCCAAGTACACTAGCAAAGTTTCTTAAAGATGTTACATACCTCTGTAGAAAGCATTTTTAGATTCCTGCATGCTCACGTGTGCACGTTGCTATGTGTTTATTAGCCTACCAACTGCTTTTTACTAAATTTATTTTCAATTAAAAAATAAAGCAAAGCACACCTTTGATTTTAGCCAGTGTTAGTAATTATGCTCGCCTCTCACGCAAATATTTCATAATGGTAATATCTTTTGCCATGCAACACTTTCTAAAGTTAGAATAGCTCTTGTTAGAGGTATCTTCACACTGTCTAATAGGATTAACTACCTGTTTGTTACTGATACAAGTGCAGATGGGCAGAAATAACCACTGGAAGCATGTTCAAAACTTCGAGGGGTACTGTCGATTTTGTAACAATATCCACCATGTCTTTCCCATCCCTTAAAAGAAATGAACATTATTTTATAGATTATTATTATTATATAGTTAAATCTTGATCCCGTTTTGTAGTTTGTCTGATCGTCGCTGATGTTCCTATAATAGCCCTTTTCCTTTCTACCATGGTTCAAGAATAGTTACCCTCCAGGTCACTGACGACATGGGTAAATTAAACAAAAGTTTAAAAGTTTAGATCCTTAAATTGTGCAAAACCTGCCTTAACACACACACACGTGCGTGCGATAACGTCTTTAATGGGTATGACAAAAGTGCGGGCAACAGTTAAAGCACTCTCCCCACATACTACTTTCATTTCAGTTTTATACTTTGAATATTGTTTTACTGACTGAGTTTTGGGGAGGCGTGCCAGGCCCCTCAGCCAGCTATTTCTTTGGCATGAAGCGCGTAGTAGCACTTGTTGGTTTCCACCCGTGGTAACTCATTGCTGATATCCAATACCTAAAGTGCAGGGTAAAATGAATCTGACACAGCAGTGTTAGGTTGTTATAAAAAAGGATTACAGCTGCCCTTTGTCTTCCACTGTAAACAGAAATATTTATTCCAGAAAGTGCTGGCCTTTCATACAGCAATGCACTCTAGCTATTTTTCTCAGCTCCCTTTCTCTTTTTCAAATAGAACTTAAAAAAAAAAATTAACAATCATCCCACTCTAATAATGCAGAATTAAAATGACACATTTTCATGGTTTATCAGATGAGCCAGAACACTGAGTCAGTTGTCAGCCTGCCTCATTTCCTCTTATTATTAATCTTATATTTCCTATTATTCATCTCTGGATGTCCAGAAGATACTACCAGGACTGGTGTGAATTTTGCTTGTGTGAGTTCACATCTACCTGCCTGGTCATCCTGCTTGAGTGTTTTAAATAATAAAGAGGATAAAGAGATAATAAACCATCTCTGTCTAAACTTGAAGCCACACACAGATGGAAGAACCAGCTGATCTCGCTTTGCCTCTTCCACGCGGGAGCCGCTGCTTGCAGGGGAGCTCACAAAGCAGCACGACCGGGCGCGAGCACAGCACCTAGGCAGGCACCATCAAACACCGCTCGGTGGTGACATTAACAGCAAAAGGAGAAAAAAAAAGAGGGGAAATGGATAAGCTCTTTTTTCTTTTATCCATCCTCAGGTACAATAAAATGCACAAGAAGATGCTGCAGACCTCTTCAGGACAGCAACCAAACATTATGCCCATCCTCCAGCCCTGCTGAATCTGGGGAGGCAAATTTCAGCTTATAGTTAGGAGCATGTTTGCTGTCAGGGTAGCTGACAGCTCTGCTGCCTTTTACTATAATCCCCCTTCAGTGCCTGGAAGACGGCTGGGCACAGCCATTCCTATGGCATAAAAGCACAGAACCCAAACGAGCTGTAGTAACAATTTCTGTGGTTTCACCTGAGAACACCATGAATGAGTGGCTCAGACGCTGGCTTTGCAAACAAAAATAAACTGGGTTGAGGCTCTTCCCTATCTCTGTACCAGTAAGCTGGGACTTGCCCGTGGAAAAAAATACGTTGGCAGGTGCCAAGGGCTCTGCAGCACCTAGGGACCCAGCAGGCTCATGGCAGTCCCGCAGGGGATGCAGCAACGCTGCTTTCGCTTCGATGTGCGCTGAAACTCGGAGGAGCGGGGGCTGGGAGAGGGCTAAGTATCAACCAAAAAAAACCCTCAATGGGGATGCAGGTAAGGAACAGCAAATGCCTAGTTTCCTTCAACTGGAATTCTGGAGTGATAAATGCACTGGTTCGAATGAAGCAAACACAATCAACCTAACCTCACGGAAATTTTAATCTGGAGCAAATAGCACTGCATAACCTTCCTCGTAAAGCTTTCTTGGTGCCTAAAGACTGGAGTAAAGTAATTTGACACTAATCTTTAAAAAAAAATAACGGAATTGTGGAGTAACTGAAGGCGAGTAAGCTTGCATTGAGGGCAAGCACAGTTTGAGAAATTCCAAACTTAAAAGGCTGAGTAATGGGTCAATAAAATGACAGATAGCATTCTGTACAGATAAATATGAAGTGATGCATGTAGGGGCCTCCCCTGTACCCCCCAATCATTTCATGTATGAAGTGAGGGACAGCTATCTCACTCCCAGTGTGCAGGAATGAGATTTGGGGGTTATGACGGTTTGGTTCCATGACAGATCAGCTCAGTCAAAAAGTCAAATTGAACCTTAAGAATTGTGAGACGAGAAAGAACTGAGCAGGTTACTCTGTCCTTTTAAATTCACTTTTTGCCCCCCCC
>VZTL01030644.1:0-16565 GCA_013400535.1 Scopus umbretta
GTGTGTGTGTGTGTGTGCAGCCACACCGGTGACACCCGGTGACGCCGCCACGCCGGGTGGCACCGTCACACCGGGTGAGACCAGCGTGCCGGGTGGCATGCAGGAGGAAGGGGTGAGGTGAGCGCCGGCGGCTGCCTGGCCCTGCTGCGGCTCCGGAGTGGCAGCCGGCACCCTGCCTCACCCCGACGCTCCCGCACCCGGCTCCTCGCACCGCTCCCGAAAGGCGACGCCGCCCGCACCGAGCCGAGGACGGCCCCGCCACGCCGCGTCCTCATCGCCGCGGGGCCCGCGGCCTGGGGATCCTGGCCGGGCCGAGCGGAACCCACCTCCTCCGGGAGCCGCCGAGATGCAACTTTCTGCTGCATCGAAGCCTCTCTGCCTTCATTATGTAACGCCGCTGCTGCCTGGCACGGTGCTCGCCTCCACGTCCTGCACAACTTCAGTGCAATGTGGAATTGATTTCCATTCTTCTGGACTGGCTCCGCTGTTTATTATTAGCTGACAAGCCTTCTCTTGGATCTCAGGCCAGGGGTGCTCTATGCGACTACCTGTCTTGGTGCTGCCTGCAGCCGGGCTGGAAGGGTGACAGCACCCACCGGCCCGGCAAGCAGGTCCCGGCCACCCAGCGTCCACCGGGACCAGCGCCGGCATTTGGGGCCTGGCTCTGCCGCCTCCAGCACAACCGCTGCAGAAGGTGGGTTTGGGCAGGTTTGCGCCGGGGCTGCCTGTGCCAGCGCAGGAGGCAGCTGCCGAGCTGGATCCCCGCGGGAGGCTCTGCCCGAGGCATCCCGGTGCAGCCCAGGGCTCAGCAGCCAGAAGCCTCCCTGGCTGCCAGGCTCTGGGGCCAGGCCAGCTGCCCGTGGGCGCAGAGGCTTTGATCTCTTACTGCTCTGATGATTTCCCCCTGATTTTCCCCCTCTGAGGTGTTGACAGCAGCCCCAGGGCAGCAGTGGGGATGTGTTTGTGCTGTGTTGCTCTCGAAGGGGTGTGAACGACTCTGGCTCAGGGACCCCGAAGTTGTTGGACCCCCCAGCTCTGCCCCCCCATGCTCCCACTCTGTCAGTCGGCTTCTGAACGAGCCTGGCTGCTGCGCTGAGGCGGCTCCCTGCTCGACTGTCAGGGTGAGAGCCACTTGGAATACAGATCGTGCCAGGGCTCTGCCTGCCTTCCTGGGTACGCTCCGGTACTGTGGAGGAGCGTGGGGGGATTGTGCCCGGCCTCGGGGAACACTCCTGGGACCGACTCCGCGGCTGCGCCCTGGGACCTGAGGCCTGGGCTGGAGAAGTTGGTGTATCTGGAGGGGTGCCAGCTGGTGGGGATGGAGGAAAGTTATCTTAAAATTCCCAGGAGGCTGTGATATGACACGTGGATTGCAGATCCTGGGACGGGGCACGCAGGCAACATGCTACAAGGAAGTAGGATGGAGGGAGGTTGGCTGAGCGGGTGTCCCTCCCCAGGGTGTAACTGCCCAAAGCCTGTGTCTCCAGCCTTGCACAAGGTCCACAGCTGCAGGTTCAGGTCCCAGCCAAAGCTCCACCAGCTGAAGTGCATCACCATTGCAATCAATAAGGAAATGCAGGACCTTGGTAGGGAGGGCCAGGAAGGATTTGGATGGCTTCCCTGGCTAATAAACCCATCCTACTCCTTCAAGTCAATGCTCTTACTGATGAGCGCCCACAACATCTTCCTCCCTCCTCCTTACCTGTATCATCCTTGTTTCACTCCTCCCAGACAGAGAACTGTTTGCCCTGCAGCTCCTGCCAGCCTGCATCCCCCTGCCCTGCCCGGGGCTGTGCAGCAGTTGACGTGTCCGGGAGGTGCACTCCGGGTGCAGCACTGGCACAGATGAACCGGGTGAGAGCCTGTATCCTTCACTCCGCTTTCAGTGCTCCAGGGCGGGCTGTGACCCTCCACACGTGCCCAGCCTGAGCATCTGCTTGGTGTGGAGACCTGACCCCCGGACACTTCTGTTCAGCTGCTTTAAATGCTACACGTCGGTAATTCCAAGGCTCTCCTTCGGTGCTGGCAGTGTGCCATAGGCTGGGGTAGCTCTCGGCGTGCTTCCCAACCTGGTTTGTGTTTCCCCTCCATTTCTCACCCGTTGCCTTGCGTGCCCCTCTGCCTCCGCTGCCTGCTGCTCAGAGGTGCCCAGGGATGAAGTTTGGAGTGAGCAAACATTGCTCGTGGTTACGAGGAGTTGGAGCAGCTTCTCTTTTTGCCAAGCTGCTTTCCCAAGATGGTGAGGCAGGACAGAGCTGCCCAGAGGCCATTGAAGAAGGGACAGACAGCAGCCACTGGTTGTGTAGTGGACTTGTCCCCTGCCCGGGGAGGGATGCTCTGCTTTTCAGGCTGGGTGTGCGGGGTGTTGTGGTGGTGTTGGGAGCCATTCAGCTGCTGTGACCTGCAAGCCAATAACCTCCAGTTGGTGAAATCAAACAAGCCAACCCTGACCTGCCACCATCGCTGCTGCCACCGCCGGCTCGGCTCGGGGCTGTCAGCTCTATCTCTGGAGGGAGAGTCATTTCAGAGCATTTAGATCAAGGGGATAAACTGATATGCTGCAAGATAGGGCTGTTAAGCGTGTATTCCCAGCTTTGCCCCACTGCCTTATCAGCCAGGTTTCAGACGTGATAAGGCAGCAATGGAGGAGAGAGGTGGGGGGGAAGAGCAGGAGGGGAGAGGTCGCCCTGGGGCAGTGGGGCTGAGGGGCCTGCTCTCCCCCCTTACTTTCCATTTGGATATTTGTGGAAGATGCTGTTGGGAGGGGTGGGGTTTTTGCTCAGGATGGGATGATGTTGGGCTCCTGGGCAGAGAGGAGGGCTCCTCATCTATCATCCCCCCCATGGGGAGCCGGTGCCCCACGCAGCCCCGACACGCAGCCCCAGCTGCACCGTGTGCACTGAGGCCCTGCAGGGACCCCAAGGGAAACTGCCTTCCTAACGCCTCCGGGTTTCTTTCCCCAGAGCTTCCCTCCAGCGCTGCTTTTCAGGATGATCAGCCCGGGGACACCAGCGGAGATCCTCCAGGCACGTTGCTGCTGAGCCCCGACGCTGGGACCCCCGGGCAGCCTGGCCACCCACCTCCCTGGGAGCCACCGGCTGCTGCTGCCAATGCAGAGCCCCGAGGCGCGCAGGGGAGAGCTGCAGCTCTGCTTCCCCATGGCAGCCCCTTCCCCCCGCGCCCTGGCTGAGCTGCATGGTGTGGGTGCCTCTGAGGACCACGAGGACTGACCGCCCGGCCCCCCTGCGCGCACCCACCACCCTCTGCACCACCATGTCTTTGGAGTGGCTGATGGACTGGAGCTGGTCCCTGGATGGACTCCGGGATTTTATCGCCACTGGCATCCAGTCTTTCCGGGACTGCGACACCACCGCCCTCGCTGCCGTCGCCTGCCTCCTGGTCCTCTTCGTGTGGTACTGCTACCACGTGGGGCGGGAGCAGCCCCGCGCCTACGCCACCGTCAACGCCCTGATGCAGAGCGCCGAGGCCAACGGCGTGCAGAACGGGTACGTCTACTGCCACTCACCCGAGTGCGTGCGCTGCACGCACCACGACGGGCTCAACCAGAAACTCTACCACAACCTGCAGGAGTATGCCAAGCGCTACTCCTGGTCCGGCATGGGCAGGATCCATAAGGGCATCCGCGAGCAGGGCCGCTACCTCAACAGCCGGCCGTCCATCCAGAAGCCAGAAGTCTTCTTCTTGCCGGACTTGCCAACCATGCCCTATTTCTCCCGGGACGCTCAAAAGCACGATGTGGAGTTGCTGGAGCGCAACTTCCAGACCATCCTGTGCGAGTTTGAGACTCTCTACAAAGCTTTCTCAAACTGCAGCCTCCCGCAAGGATGGAAAATGAACAGCACGCCCAGCGGGGAGTGGTTCACCTTCTACCTGGTGAACCAGGGCATGTGCGTGCCCAGGAACTGCAGGAGATGCCCACGGACGTACCGCTTGCTTGGGAGCCTTCGCACCTGCATTGGCAACAATGTCTTTGGGAACGCGTGCATCTCCGTGCTGAGCCCAGGCACCGTCATCGCCGAGCACTACGGACCCACGAACATCCGCATCCGCTGCCATCTAGGTAAGTGCCCAGCGGGGTGGTTCATCCTGGCTGGGTGTCCCTGCCACAGGCGGGGCAGGGGGCTGCAGCCGTGCCTGGGTGCAGGAGCCCAGAAAAGGCCTCTTGCACCCCACGCTCTCTGAGTTCAGCCACTAATTGCAGCCCCAGGGCCAGCTCAGGTGCCTGCTCTGCTTTGGCCGGAGGGAGGTTTTGGGGCTTTGGCAACAGCAGCCTCCCCAGGAGAGGCCGGCACTCAGTCCCCGCCTGGTGCCTGACCTCTCCAAGGTCCCCAGCTCAGCAGCAGGAGCATTTTGCCTCCTCCTCCCACCGACCTGGAGTTGTGGGCTCTTGTTGGTGTGAGATATGGGGCTGATTCTGTGCAGGGGTCTCTGAACAACCCCTGCTCAGCAGGCATCCTCACCTCCCATCGCGGGATGCGGGGCAGCCTGGGGTGCCGCTCCAGGGAGCGAGCTGTCTCCCAGCGCTGCCCCTCCGGCAGCTCCCCCTCTCCTGGGGTTTTGGGCGCTCTGCGCGTGACAGGGAGATGTGAGCAAAGATGCTGCTTTGGTGCAAATCAGGGGTGGGGGGCCGCGGGGTATCCCCTCCAGCGGGGCGAGCGCTGGGCTGGCGGCACAGTGCTCCCCGCCCCACGGGCGCCCGGGATGGGGAGAGCCCACGCGGCACAGATGGTCGGGACTCTGCCGCGCTGGAAGCGGCGCAGATCCTGCCGGGGGAGGCACCACACGGGCCCTGCTGGCAAACACCGAACACGCTTGTTCAGCCAACTCTTCTTGGGTAAACACACTCAGGCGGTGACTGGCCATTTATTTAGAATGGGAATCAGTCTTCGGAGCTGATCCGAGGAGCTCTCCAGGCCCGGGGCGCTGCAGGGGAGCTGGGACCTGCCCTTGCTGGTGCCAGGAGGCAGCCCACTGCTTGGCCACCGGCTCTCTCCTCTCTCTGGGGCACTGGGGAGATGCGCTTTCCTTGCAAGGGGCTGGGAGCAGTTCCTGGGAGGGGAGGCGGCCGGTGAGGCGAGGTCCAAACTGGCTCAAATGCACCCTGCCCCGGCAGCATGGAGCTGGGGCCAGCCCTCCAGCTGGAGCACGCACGCCCCGGGGAGGTGAGTGATGCGGATCATTCCCTTGTCCTTCCACGTTTTCCAGCTCCATCTGCTCTGCGGCTGCTGGCCCTCCAGCCAGGGCACAGCACCGTGCCTGGGGCGTGCCGACAGGCTGCTTGTGCCCTCACCAACATCCCCACCTCGGTGCTGGGGACTCAGCTCTCGCTGTGCCCAGGGCACGGATGCGTTTGAGAGACAACCAGCCCTTTCAGGCCAGCTTGCTCTGAAAAGCTAGAACAGCCATCAGCATAGCCAAGTCGCTCTCTAGGGTTTACCCCAACCCCACTACTGCTCTGCTGAGCACACAGGGCCAAGCACAGGCACCAGCTCTGCCCCTCCGAGGGACAGGGCAGCATCCCCCCGGGGTGCGGGTGTGATGGAAAGGCTGCGTGCTGCTGGCCACCTCCTCCCCCGGCTGCTCAGCTCGCTCTTTCCAGCTGGAGCATCTCCAGCTGAGGCTGTTGTGCAGAGAAATGGCTTTGGGATTTGTAGGCTTTGAAACATCCATTAGAAAAGCAGAGTGGCTTTTTGTGCTCCCAGCTCTCCTGGGCAGCTAGGAGTCCCTGCTGCGCTCACTTGGTTTTGGCATCGCTGTGAGATCCATTCCTGCTCATTTGCTGCATCCTTACCATTTGCAAGCCACGTGAGCCCTGACCCCTTTCTCTGCCACGGCTGCATCCTCGGGGCAGGTAGACTCTGCACCAGCTCCAGCAGTCCCTGGCACTGTGGGGGGTGACATTCTTGGTGCAGGGGGTGATGGGATCAACCCTCGTCAAACTGGCCTGACTTGCACTAGTATTTTAGGAAAAGACCCATTTTATTTCTAGGGTTGTCCTTCTTCATGTGGCCTTCACAGAGCCTCATCCCTTATGAGGGTTTTGCAACCCTCCCCTGAATTTCTGTCCTTGCAGCTGCCTGGTGGGGGACCGATTGGCAGCATCTCGGGTGGGGGACTGAGTGACAAGGCAGATGCTGCGTGATGCAAGGTCAAATGGGGAGCTTGTGGCAGAGCCAGGAATTGAGCCCATTTCTCAAGTCCCAGTGCAGCGTTTCCTCCTCCTCCAGCCTTGCAGAGGGCAGGGTAATTGCAGCAGAGCTGGAGGAAGGAGAGGGAAGGCTCTGCCTTTGGTCCTGAACCCAGAAAACGCACCAGGAAACTGGCTTCCTACTTACACCCCGTGTTTGTGGGCTCCGGGGCCTTGTTGGCTGTTCCAGCTGCAAAAGAGAGTGCCCACGATGCTGAGCTCATTGAGGTACAGCGAGCAACTGCAGGGGGCTGCCCTGCAGCAGATGAGGACCAGAGGGACAGGAGGGAGCAGGCAGGGGCTGAGCTGCATCAGGCTCGGAGTTCAGCTTGCAGATGCAGTGCCAGCTTTGTGCATGGTTTGAACCCCGGACTTTGCCATGCGCCGAGTTCAGTGCAGCGTGTGCTGCTGCTTTCTGGAGGGAAGAAACCCCTTGGCAGCAGTGTGGAGCTCACGTGGAGCTCACCATTCGCATTTCAGGCCTGCTCCCTTATCCCAGAGAGCGCAGCACCACCTGAACCTCCTTGTCCTCTCTCTTTGTGCTTGAAGGTCTGAAGACACCCAGCAACTGCGAGCTGGTGGTGGGGGGCGAGCCTCAGTGCTGGGCTGAGGGTCGCTGCCTGCTCTTCGACGACTCCTTCCTGCACACGGCGTTTCACGAAGGTAAGCACAACACACAGCTTGCGGGGCCTCGCAGCCTCATCTCGTGCTGATGCCAGCGCCAAGGGGCCAGGGCGGAGGAGGCAGGCAGGGCGACTGTGCCCCGTCCCTTCTTCTGCCAAGGCGTCTGCAGGGCTGGAGGCACCTGCATCCCATGGGGGTTACACCGCTGCTGCCCTGGGCTTGCACCGGGGAAGGCAGTAGGCCTGTTCCTGGCATGGTGGGGCTTGCCCATCACACATGCTCCCTGCTGCTTCAGGGTGGTGGAGCATCCCTGTGCCCAGTGGAGCCCCTGGAGCCCCCTCCTCAGCCTGCTGGCTCCCGTCCTGACTTGCTTGCAGACCCACAGCGCTGCTGCAGCACTGCCAGCCCGGCACGGGGCCCAGTGATCCTCTCCCTGCCGCAACAGCCAGCATGGGAAGGCTTTCCTTGTCCCCCAGAGCTTTGCAGGGCGGCGCAGGTTCTGGTGCCGACAGCCTCGGCATCCTCTTGCCCTTGCTCGCGGCAGCGCTGCCGGCTGCAGTGGCTCTGTTGCAAGGCAGCAGCTCAGCACTGACGTGCCAGCGGTGCCTTTGTCTCCTGTGCAGGGAGAAAAGCTTCATGCCGGCCTGTTTTGTTGCTTCTCTCCATCACTGATGGAGGCTGTTCCACTTCAGCTCTCCCGCATTAACCGGCATTAGTCGCCGGTGGCATAAAAGCATCAAGCAGAGTTGTTTTACGCAGGGGAGCATGTGAAGAGAGTGGGAGAACAAAAGCTGTTGCTCCCACATCAGCTCTGCTGTGAAATTGGGAAGCGTAGCTCAGTGCAGAGCTGCGGGACCGGGAAGGCTGGAATAGTGCAGCAGCAGCTCCCTACACAGCCCCGAGACGCAGCTGCACGGAGGACAAGCTCAGCATTGTGCCTGCTGCCCTGCAACAGGAAACCTTTGGGTCTGATTGCGCAAAGCAAAACCAGAGCCCTGGCAGAGAGGACCATGCCCCACGCTGGCTACTGGAGGCACCGGGCTCTCAGTAAACGGGTGTTTTTTTCCTGGAGCTGTGCTGGGCAGACGCCTCCCTGCTGCCCGGTGCATGCTCTGCCTGGGGTGCAGGCAGCAGCCTCCCGGGGTGGAGCCCATCACCCGTGCGCTGGGGCGAGCACTGGCCTCTCCCACGGGAGCACAGCCTCACCCTTGCTTGTATCCCACCCAGGTCCCCCGGAGGAGGGTCCCCGCGTGGTCTTCATGGTGGACCTGTGGCACCCCAATGTTGCTGCCGCAGAGCGCCAAGCCCTCGACTTTATCTTTGCCCCAGGACGATGATGGCGCTGCCCGGTGTCATGGGTTCGAGGGCAGCGGGCGGCCGGGCGGCCGGGCCGGCTCGGCTCCGCCGCAGGTCCAGCGCCGCACGCGGATGCCTGCCGCACTGGAAGCTTCCTCCCAGCACACGGCCTCGGGGTCCGCCCTCCCAGGGGCTCTTGTAAATGGAAACTGCGACGTGTATCAACGCCCATCTCTTTCCTTCCATCGTTGGCTTCAGGGATTATTTTCCAACATGACCGCATCGCCTTCCCTCCGTGGTTAGCTGCAGCACCACTCTCGTACGTGTTATGTTGCTACTGTGTTTTGCGGTGTTCAGAAGTAGAGTAACAAAACCAAGGGTGTTTGTTTGAATGTAATAATGTAAAACTTCTCGTGGTCATCAAAAGAATAACACACATACGCACACCAAAACAGCAAACCAGCCAAACAGCCCAGCATCGCGCTCAGCCTGCCCCTGTCCCGGTTGCAGTTCCCAGATGGATGGACGGTGGAGGCTGCAGCAGGCACAGAACACCCACCGGGCAGGGGCTGCTCAGGCTGGGGCAGGCAGGGCAGTGCAGGCAGGGCAACGCTCTGCCTGCAAAGAGCTCTTGCACCACAAGCCCAGGGGCTCCTGCTTCCTCCCTCGCATGCCAGCAGCACCCCGGCACGTGGCTCTCCCGCCCTTCTGCCTTGAGAAACCTTTTTGCCACAGGGGCAGGGAGGAGAGCACGATGCCGGCTCCCTGGCTGCCCTCGCAGCTGCAGGTGCCCCCAGCCCCAGCAATGCAGCAAGCCCAGGAGCGCCCCGACGTACACCCTGTTGAGGGGACAGCACACACCAAGCCCTGCTCTTTAATCTGACCAAGGGCCTAAATCCCCTCCTTGTTTTATCTGCAACCTTCAGTTTTCACAGCTCAAGCTGGGAAGCCCCCGCAGGGGCAGGGACTGTTTGGGAATGCAGTGCAGGGCTTTTGTTTGTCCACAGACAAAGGCCAGGGGAAAAAGGAGGTCATGCTTCCTTCTGCTGCTGGGATCTTCTTTCCTGGAGCCAGGGCAAGTTCACGCGTACCTGACAGCAAAGGAAAGGTTTCCAAAGGCACGGAGTGTTTAATTCTGCAGCCCAAGGAACAAGCCCTCCACCCCCCAGCAGTCCTGCCCGCTCAGCAACCAACACGCTTTTCCTGAAGTCGCCCAGCATCCAGAGCTTGTTTGGGGGTTTTGGGGTACAGAGTTACCGTAGGGTTTGTAACATGCTACATGTGAAGGGCTGCATGTCGTGGATGCTCACCACTGTCCTTGCGCCTCTGGTTGGGAAGCGGCTCCGCCGGGCTTGGTGGCCTCGGCACAGCTCTGCGGACCGCTCGCTTCCGCGCCCTGCCCGGGAGGGAACACAGCCGTGCTCCCCTACGATTTCTTTACAGGTTTTTCAGTGATTGGATTGCAAGATAAGGCAGAGATTTCAAATACATCCGAGATATTTTTTACACCTGTCTTGTTACAGAATATCTGAAGTGCATGATTTCTACACGCATTGACTACCTGGAACCAGACCCTGAGGAAGCAGGCTGGCTTGGTAACTGTCTTACAGTTTGGTAACATTCATACAGTGGATAAGCAAAGATTATCAATAAACAGTTGTGCTGAAAACAGAATGGGCTCTGCCTGCTGGTGTAACTATTCCAGGGTCAAGCAGAACACTGAGGGGCTGGGTCCTGCTTACGCTGGCGGCTCAGCCAGTTGCTGGTGGGGCGAAACATGCAAGTGCTAGGGCGAGCAAGGGTATTGCTTTCAAATACCCAGCCCTGTGGCACTTCTGTCCTGACCAGTTTCAGCCTCCCTGGCCCAGATTTCACCCGCAGCCCACACTGCCAAGGTGCGCAGGGAGCATCTGGTTTGGATCTCCAGCTACCATACCCCTCCGGTCCAGGCGCTGCAGAGCCAGGCAGCCGGCACAGCCTGCAGGTTACAGCAGCACCGCCTGTGCCCAAGGCAGCAGACCCTCACCAGTCAGCAACACAGACAGCCGTGGACCCGCCTGCCCCCCAGCTCAGCATGCTCTCCAGGCTCCACAGCAGGGCCACCGGCCTGCTGGGGAGTCTTCAAATAAACCAGTTTGGAAAACGCTGCCCGCTGCCTGCACTGACGCATCAAAGGCAGCGGGCAGCTTCATCAGGAGCAGCTCTCAGGCGGAGGGTGCTGGGCTGCCGCTCAGCTCCAGCCCAACTGCCTGAAAGCCAGCGCCTGACATCGCCCCGAGCACAGGGCCCGTGTGGCAACGCAAGAAATCACTCAGTGCGAGGCCCTTGGCCCTCGTTAGCAGCACTCTCGCACTCAAGACGGGACGCAGCCAGTGCAGCAGCTGTTCCTCATCTTGCTGTACTCCAAATGACCAATTTTTAAATATCCTCTCTACAACACAAGCATTAAGTCAAGGGCCTGGAGCTCTTTGCTGTACTACCCCAAGACAACTTTCCTTTTAACGACCAAAGGACAGAAATGGGTCTTGGTGGCCAGATGCAGTTCAAGAAGCAGAAGGGAATGAAGCCGCCCCAGCTGTTCCACTGCCGACAGACGGCACAGCAGATTGTAGTGGAAGATTCCCGACGACAGCAGGCAAAAGCATCTATTTGCTGCTGTGCCAGAACTCCCTCCTGTCCCTCTCAGGCTTTTCCTTCCACTTCTTTGCATTTCCTGATAGAGCACACAACCACTTCCCAAAACACCCAGCTAGGAGACAGCAGGATCTCCCTCAGGGAAGCAGAGCAGTCTGGAGCTGCCTCGCAGCCCTGCCTGCTGTCTCACTGCTCCTTCTGGCAGTCCGAGGCTTCCTTGCCTCCTGAGCATCGCAGAGGGAACCTGGATCAGGGCTGCCGAGGGCGCAGAGAGGAGACAGACAGAGCAGCATCTAACAGAGAGCACCTCTTGGCTCAGCATGTCAGAGGAGCCCAGAGCATCACAGGAGAGCTGGAGCACAGAACCCTCTTTCCTCTTCTCCCACTGCCTCATCCCTCACCTACGTGGTGCCTCTCTGTGCTGCATTCCAGAACCAAAGCGGCTTGTCCATAACTCAGGGAAGCAGTGCCTTACTCTGTGCCCCCTTCTGCATGGGTATCACCAAGGCAGGAGGTCTCCTGATGGCTGTAGCTCAGGCTTTCCAATGATGTTTCGCATCTACACTGCCGTTAGCCAACAGGCAACTGATACTACTTTAGTGCAGAGCAGTTCCACTCCTATAGTCCCCATGAGGGGGACAGCAGGAGCAGCGTCACACAGCTCTCCTGCTGCTGAAACACCCCCCTCAGCTGCCAGGGCTGGAAGCCAGATGGCAATTCATGCCCAGCTACCCCCTGGGCCAGCAGCTGGCTCTTCCTCTGGAGTCCACCAAATTTCCCAGCCAAGGTCTGCAGAGGAGCCCTGCAATGGCAGAGCTAGCTTGGGAATTGTCTGCCATCAGAGTGGAACAAGAAGTTGTGACGATGGTGACTTTACTGGGTCCAACTCCTGGGAGCACCCTGCTAACACTGACACCAGTCTGCTCATCATTTCACAGTAAAGTCAGCAACGCATCTACCTTTAGCAACTTTTTAAGACCCTGACAAGTTGCTACTTTGCAGAAGTGATAGAAGCAACAGGCACTGCCTTTCAACCCCACCAGCACAGAAACTCGCCCTCAGCAGGGAGCTAAGTCGGGGTAACGGGTCACCCAACCCCAAACCCTCACACCAGGAATCACAAACACAACGACCAAGCAGTAAGTGGGACTCTGGCCGCTACCATATAGTGCTTGGATGAGTCTTGGAGACTCTTTTATTTTCACCGTCACAGTGATATGTGTGTATGTAACAGCAGCAGGCTTTGAAACGTACAGCACAGACGCAGGTATCCATCACTCAGGTCTAACCAGCCATCACCACCAATCCCCCCCCACCAGCCACTCACAGGGGACAGCCTGTCTGTCTGAGCAGCAAGAGAACAGCTGCCGAGGAGCTAAAAACCCTCTTTGGTCCCATTAGCTTAAAGGGCTCCCACTTGCCTTTTCTGTCAACAGAGCATAGACAAATTGAGCAGCAAGAGCGAGGAGGTGAAACAAGGTCCTCCAACAGGAGGGAGGGAGGGAAGGAAGGAAGCAGAAGGCTGCGGAGCAGGCAGGAGGTGTGGTGCATTCATACCACCACCATCGCCACAGCCCCTCGAGTGGCCAGCAGGTTACAGCTGCGTTGGCAGGCAGTGGGGAAGGCAGCGCTGTGCTGCACAATCACCAATCAGGCACGCATGGAGGGACAAGGATCTCCGGGATTCAGCTACAGTATAAAAACCTCCTGACGGCGCCTGTAGGAGGACTACGAGTTTTGCAGCACTTGTTCTATTCCAGTTAGTCTGAGAACATACAGGCTCTGTTAATCAAGGTAAGGCGTTATGTCATGGCAGGGGTTCATTTCTATAGGTGAAAAGATATAAATAAAGCCCAAGTCTGACCGGGGCAAGTGTAGGCACAGAACTCCAGGCAGATGCAGTGTCTGACTGACATCTCTGAAAGCCAGTGCTGCCCAGTAGCCTGGCATCTGTGTAGCTTAGAGCAAGAAGAGGTTTTACTTTAGGGTCAAGGCACTCCAGGAGTCTCTGCCTGCGGCAGCAGAGCACCATGAATAGTCCTAGAGTCAATGTAAACCAAGCACACCACCACAGCTATTTTATATCTGTGGTCTCTGGTAAGTGCTAATGTCAACGATACTCTGCACTAGCACAAAATGTACTGCAGGAACAGGGCAGTAAGGGTGCCCCTTCCTCAGGGCAAGGCAGGCTGGAGACTCCATAGATGTAGTACAGAGCCTTGTGCCTCCTACAGAATAAATGGCTTCGAGATTTTACTTATTGGAGATGAACTAACTTTCAGCACAGGCTGAGACACGTTGCTTCAGTGCATCAGTTCAAAGCAGGTTCACTCCATGCTTCAGCAGCTTTTGCTTGGCTTTGCTTGGCAAGCTGAATGCACTGTCAAGAGGGTTGGGAACACCTGAGTTGCGGAGCGGAGCACCAAGCTGCTGGAAATAGGTTTCCTGGACGGGATTCCGGCAGGCGTACACGGCTGTGGAGGCATTCCTAGCAGGGCAGAAGAGAAGGCGCTGGTCAGCATTTACAGCTTTGTGCAAGATCCCCTCCAACTCACCAGGCTGGGCATTGGGATGCTTGTGGCACTGGACTCCCAGCTCTTGAGAGGGACTTTTAGGTCTCAGCAGAGCGAAGGAACACAGAGCTAAAATGGGCACCAAAACCTGCAGTGTGTTACCAGAAGGCCACAGGGAACCAGACCCTCCTTCTCAAGGGTCCTGGCATCCTAAAAGAGGAAGCATCAGATGTGACATTCTCTGGGACCTGCTCAGCAGCATTAACACCCACGCATGTAGCCATTCTCCGAGTACTTCCCTTGCTGGCAGACCAGCCCAGTCCAGAGCTGGCAGTTAAATACTCCTCGTGCCTCATACCCCTTCTTTCCTAGAAGAACCTATCTCACTGCTGCCGTCCATAAGCAAATCCCAGCACAGCACCCTTGCAGCGAGAACCATACAAGGTTTTTTAGTCACATCTGTGATGAAGCTCAGACAATAGTCAGGTACTGCAACCATAAAAGCTCAAGTCATTGATTAAAAACCACCACTCGCTATTTACCCGCAAGAGGGCTGGCAGGGAGCAAAGGACTCTTATTCCTCCTTGACGGAGGAAAGCAACAACTGTTATGTTTGCTGACATCCTTCTGTGACAACTCTCCATAAAAGAAAGCAGTTTTAGTCATGTTGTTACTCAGTCTGATTCACGCATGGAGTTGCTTTTTTTGGGGCAACACAGAATATGCCAGGCTTAGCTGGTATAGGATTTAAGCAGCCAGTTAAACAAATGCTAAACAAGGAGTTCTCCAGCACTGAAATGTATGATTCACATTCCCTTGGCAAGCTGTGTCAGGAGAAGTGAAACAGTGTAATTCCCAGAAGCATCTTTATTTCATCATGTTTTGGACAAACAAGCACGGTCAGGCAAGCAGAATCTCTGTGCACTCACAACATCACCATCCTCCCTGAGATCAGCTACAGGAACGGGGGGAGTGCTGTAGCACAAGATCAGCTTTAGCCATGGCTGCGTGGAAGGGCTCTGGCTGCGATAAGACCATCTTGCCTGGCGCATTACAATTGAGTTTGTCATGCACATTACAGCGTGTTTCCAACCCAACAAGCCGTGCAAGAAAACAAAATCTAGGTTGCCAATTCCGGGTGCCTTTGGCTCCCAGCCGAGACACAAATTTATTAGGAACAGCTATATTTAAAACTGCGTCTTAGAACCTTATGGTGCCAGGAACTGGCAATATTCTAGGCATTATGTCTTAATCCAAACCCGTGGCACAACTCGGCTCTGCCTTCAGTTCACTCACCTTGGTGCCATCCCAGCCTCTCAACACCCAGATCACACTGCAGGCAGAATACTAAGTAGCCCACATCTAAAGAGCAAACTTCAGGGAACACGGTGACACGACTGACCCTTGGCAAGAGACACCGGTGTGATTACAATGCGTGCCAAACCTCAGCCAGCCTTAGAAAAAGGGTTCCCCTATTCTGCCTATTCCGTGTGCCACACAGCACTCCTGTGCCCGGAAGAGAAGGGAGTTATAAGCACACCTTACCTAATTATCATTTCTGAAGCAGCTGGAAGCTGGTTGAAGTCAGAGTGGATCAGCGTAGCAGCTCTCAGGAAGTGCCGATCCAGAGGGCCAGGCGTATGGGGCAGGTTGGCTGCAGAACAGGAGTAAGGGATGTGTGTTAAAAGCCCACTCTGTAGAGGAGCGTGCCCCCATTTACTGAGCAGGAAAATGCTGTGGACCTCTCCCACAGACCCTGGATATCTACAGAACAGAGACTGGGTGACACCCTAAGCCCCAGAGTGACCTCAAGGAAATTAGTCAGCGGCTTGTACCGTGCTCAGCCATGCACAAACAAAAAGCCCGGTGTACCTTTCCACCCCACACATCAGAGGGGTGACAAGAAGGCCTGAGACCTCGGTTACCCAGAATCACTGGGGTTTCTCTCTTTCCCTAAAGCACTTCTTCTAAGCTGGAGAGAGGTGGGACACTGCCTGTGAGGCTGCCAGAAAAAGGGAAACATTAGAATGAACTGGGGCAACACGTGCATGGGGCTTTTTGCGTGTTGATGGTCCACCCATTAATACAGGGCAGCAGCCTCCAAACTGCTGGCTACTACCTGTTCCCAGTTCCTGCTTCTCATAGCCGAAAACGACTGACAAACACTCTGTTGTACAGCAGGACAAAAGGCATCACAGCAGGGATGAATGGAGTCGGGGGACGGAGGTCGCGTTTGAAGAGGATGTCGAGTCCTGTCCTCAGACCTAGCCCTTAGCAGAACCCCAAGCAACATCTTTCCGAGCAAAGTGCCAGTGGCAGCTGCTCCATCACCCAGCAGCCTCTGGCTCTCATCCAAAGCGATCAACAAGCTTTCAGCAGATTATAAACTCACAAAAGACAAAGTTTCCTCAACAGGGCCTTATATCCAGGCTATTTTGTACGAGTTATAGCAAGCATTATTTCTGAGAAGTTGTCTGAAGCATGAGCAAAGGTTACCGTAAACCCTGTTCTCCTCCTTATTCCCTCCTCCGAAGCAGCTGCTGTCCCAGAAGACAAAGGCTTACCCGTGAGTACGTTCTGAATGCAATCATAGTGAGTGAAGCTGTAGGTTGTCTTGGCTGAGGAAGAGGAGTCTTTGGGCAGAGTCTCTCTCAGATGAACCTCGAGGCCATTTAGAGAAGCCAGACTGCTGTGGTACTGCAGACGAGGCAAAAAAAGGCAAGTGTTAGAGAAGATGCCCAGCTTTGCCTAGACTTCCAGGGAGGTACCGAAGGGAGCCTGGGTGACCGAGGTCAATGACAAAGGGACTGGACTCCTCCGTGCTTTGCTGCCCAGGCTCCCACCCAGGAACAACTGTGAAATTTGGGCACAGAGGAAAGCAGATGAGTCTCACAGCTTACAAGTCAGTGAGACAGGGACTCAGAAAGGGGCACTCCAACCTGAAAATAAACCATTAAACCACCTGATGCTATTAATTACAGGAAAATGCAAGACCCCATTAATTTACCATCAAACATTACTTTCTAGGGCTCATTTTCACATCCTGGACACGACTTTCGGCCGCGGCAAGAAACATTCCTTTGCTTACCAGCCCTTATTACACCAGACAGTACAACACAGGATGCAGCTTTACACACTTGGGCTGGATTTAATTGCCTGCAGTGTTTCCCACAGCACCCTCTCAACACATGAGTAAATCTTCTAATGGGCACCCAGCCTCTGTGCTGAGCTCCTGGCCAGCTGCAGACTGCAGACACTGGGCTAATACCAGAAGGAAGAAAGAAAAAAAA
>VZTL01030644.1:16972-27352 GCA_013400535.1 Scopus umbretta
ATCCCTGCCCCCCCCCCCCCGGGTCATGGAACAGATTTTCTTTTCTGTGCACTGAAATGAAGGGATAAGACCTAAAGGCAGGCAGGAAGCAAGCCTGAAAGCCTCCAAAGCCTCCTGCTCTGCAGGGAAAGCCTGTATTGGAAACTGCCCTCCCAGAGGGATGATTGGTACTGCCTGCTGTTCTCAGCTGCACAAGAAGCATATTTTACCCTTCTTTGGTGTCATTCAGGGGCCTCAATGCATTTGACAAACATTAGTTATAACTAAGCTTTGACATCCCTGAGAGCCGAGGGTCATTTTTAATCTATAGACAAACAAAGGAACAGACAAGCTGAGGTTATGCCTTAAATCCACCATGATGCCGGCAGAAGAGCCCGACTCTGCCTCCTCAAACAATACTCTTCCTCCTGGGATGACAGGACATGCAGTGCATCTCTCCGAAGAGATAACAAACACCTGCAGCCAAAGGACAGGTGTAGTCAGAAGAACCCAATCACAGTCAAAATCCAAGCTGTGTGAAAGTACAGTTTTGCTGAGATGAGATCCAAAGTATGAGTATGTGAGATGGAAGCAGCATGTTTGGGGAAAGAGGAACCTAAGCGGAACAGGGCTTTGTCAACCCTGGGGCAACACATAAGGGAAAATTGACTGAAACGTGATGCACTAGTGTCAGGCAGTTGATCTTGAGCCTTAATGAACTGAATGACAAATCGAGCCAGGCTGGGCCCACTGCTGGCCTCGGCCAGGCATAGGATGGGAGGAGGATGTGCAATGTGTCACTAGCAGCGCTAACCCCCGCAACAAGGCATTTCACACACCAGCTATGTCCTTCGGATGCTGCTCCTCATGGCAGGTCAGACATGAAGCAGAGCAGAGGCTGGTTTCCAGCCACAGGTGCCACACAGGCTGCCGGGAATCGCACCACCTCCAAGCACAGCAGAACTGCGCTGCCAGCTGGCCAGACCAGAGCTGCAACCAGAGGAAACCCAGAGAAGCTGAGGGAACCTCTGCAATGAGGACGACCTTCAGCTCTCGAGAGCATCAGTTCCTACCTGCCTGCATCCCCCTCTCCCCGCAACCGGAGAAGACATGGTAGAGGGGGAGCCGTTGTGCAGCTGCCTGTTTGAAACGAGCAGAAAGGGGACAGAGCAATGTGCCACATCTGGTGCAAGAGGCCAAGGCTGCACGTCCTGGCCTCTGCTGATTTTGCAGCAGTCCCTTCCTGGGCAGGCCAGTCCTCACATGCTGTGCAGCGGTGACGTCCCCCTGCTTACAGGGGTGTCACAGCCACAGCCTCCAAGTCCCAGAGCTCAGAATTAAAAGGACTAACCTTGAGGGTCTGCTAATGCTGGGAGCAAGCATCAGTCTGAGCTTCCCTCCACCTTCCAGTCTGACGGTTAAAGAAATTAGGTTGTTCCTATGGCAACTGGCATATCAAACAGGCCTCTGCAGCTTTGACTCAGCTCCCTGGTAGGGAAGCAGAGGCCAGGCAGCAGCTCTGCAGACTAACGCTTCACCGGGAAATGCCGGCGGCCAGCATGTCCTTCCCCCGCAGCCCCATTAGCTGCACTGCAACGCTTGGCAGGGAAGACTGCACACCAAAGGAAATCCTGCAGCAGAGTAAATTGGGATTGTTCTGGTACAGCAGCTATTTGCAGTGCCCAAAGAGCACCCTTCGCTCCAGCCCCCTGGAGAGCAGCACCAGGCAGAAGCAGGCTGGGGACGCAGACAGCCAGACTTTCACGTAGAAAGGAAACGCTTCAGGGACTTGCTGCCAGACACATCTCCCTGGTACTTCCAGAGTGAGAAGCTGTGACATGCAAAGTGGAGGTTAAACAGAGAACAAACCTTGCTTTCCAAGAAGTACTACAAAACTGACAGGGTTTCCCAACAAATCCCAAATCCAGCACGGGCCTTTGGCAGCCCGCGGGGCTGTCTGACGGTCACACCTACACATTCTGCTCCGGCACTGGCACTGTCAGACAACAACAGGCAGCAGAAGTCGCCTGTGAGACAACACTCTCACCTCTCAGGCTCGTTGCCTGACGTTCGTTCATGAACAACCTCCCACATAGCTTTGGTTGTGGCGACGAACCCTAAGCCAAATGTCTTTGCCTTGCACAGCACAGAGCAGGTGAGGAAAGAGATGGGAAGTGCGATCCAATGCTCGCTCTTCAGTTGTAACCCTCGTCCCCACCACCAGGCAAGCAGCAATGAGTACATCTGCGGGTGCAGCGGAGCTTTCCCACTTACCACATCTTTAATGGAGCTCTGATCCTCTCGGAGATGATCTTCAGCCAGCAGGGAAAGCACAAGCCCCTTAATACAGTGAACGTACAAGCTCATTTTAACCAGCTTGCGCTGTTTGCCGGACTCCACACCAGCCTGGGCTCCCAGACTGTCCACCTGAGGCAGCCAGCCACTCTCCCCGCTCCTGGGACAGTGCATGTTCTCTGCTGGGTCACGGGGCAGACTCTCCTGAACCTCTGCAGCTGGCAGCTGACTCCTGCTTTGGAGCTCTGATTGTACGGCAGTGGCTGGACAATCCAAACCCCACACATTGCCACCAGCTGTACTGCTGCTTCCTCCAGAGACATTATTTTGGCTCATAGTTCCTTGCTCGTCTTGTTCACTTGATTTCCTTCTGCTCAACTCCTGGACAGGAGAGCAAATAGCTGGACTGACACTGGTTGCAGGATAACTTTGGAAACTGTGTTGCTCGACATCAGAGTCCACAAGGGATTTCACCATGCTCGGACTCTCCCGCTCCTGGGCATAAGGGTTTGGAAAGAAAAAGCCTTCCAGACAGGGACCTGTTGTTTGAGCATATTCAGCAGTATGGAGTGTGGAAGGGCTTGGCAGCTGCTTTGTGTCTCTTTCTAACGGGAAGGATGCTTTTCTACCAAGCTCTGAACTTTTGCTGTCTGGGCTGCTCAGTTTTGCAGTTGGAGAATTCTTTGTACTGGCTTCCATTTTGGGGAAGCCCTTCAAAGGACCTGCATTTGCATGGCCGCCTGATTGCACAGCATCTTCTGGTGCAGCTGTGCTTGAAGCTTGCTCAGGGGACTCCTGCACAGAGATATCATTCAGGTCTTGGTTTTCATGAACTCCTGATGATTCTGAAACTGCCTGGGAGCAGAGAGCATCCTTCTCTCCTCTAGGGCTTGCTGGGGACACAGATGACCTAGTGGGAGATGACAAGTTGATTAAACTACTGACTAGGATCTACCTGGAGTTATTACATACCTAACAACACTACCACCTCCTGGTAGTGTTCAATAGCTGATCTATTCTTTGCTACAAAGAGCATCTACCTTGGAAGAGGATGGGCTAAGGTCTAACACAGGTGAAAAGCATGGGCCTCTTACACTGCAGGCTCCTGGGAATGTCATCCCTTACTTAGAAAGCACAAAGGCAGCACTGTGAGCTGAGAAATAACAGAACATCGCAGCTGATCTTGGGATACAGTTCTGCTTTAGGCTGCTTCACAGAAGAGAGATGGACACCATGAATTCTGTCCAGAAAGACCTTGGGCAGCTTTAACAGCCAGATAACAGAGTTTGAGTTAGTATCAGAGAAAATAGTAGCAATGGCTACTGAGGACACAGTGCCACATGCTAGCTCCCTTGCTGCAAAAGCCTCTCTATGTGTCAGGTTGATTTCTTACCTAGTCATCCACTCCACTGGAAAGTCTCGGAGCACTGAGACTTCATCTTCTGTTAGGAATACCGGGATGATACAGACACCCTGTGGCAATGGAGAATCTGCAAGAGCAACAGAGGTTTGAGGATTAAATTAACATGTCCCAGCATAAATAACAGAAGCCAGACTCCATCAGCCCAAAGGCTTCTGCAGAAGGCAGCGGCATGCTATCATCCCATATCCTGGGTCACCACAAACTGACTGTGTCTGACCAGCAGCATCTTCCCATCCTCCTCATACACTTAATGCCTGACACAGTTAAATTTTCCTTTAGCACTTTTTTTTTTTTTCCCCCTAACCATCCTGGCAAAATATCTATAAACTGATGCTCAAAAGCGATGACTGAAGGTTTGGACTGAAAGCATCAGCCATCTGTTTTCAGGGCTCTGTCAGTGGCCAAGTAGGCACATGGATAACTGGAATTAAAGCAAGCATGTTGGGAATCTGCAGAACTGACAATTAAACCCAAAAGAGCAAACTCCTTTGCTTAGCCAAAGGAAGGAACTAGTTCTGATTACACAACACCCACTGGCACATGCTGACTAGTGGCAGCAACACCCTCAGGGATATACTCCTGCATCCAGCAAGAGCTTTGATGTGAATCCCAGAGAATCAGCTCATGCTCTCACTGCAGAGAATGCAGACCCAGAGGACTGCCCATATGCTGCTGCCGTGCACTTGGCAACCAGTACTCTGCAGCTGGATGCTCACCAGGCTCCCGCTGCTCCTCACCTCCAGGCTCACTCTGAAAGAAAAGCCAAGAATCAGCTCTGTGGCACGACTCAACACTTGCTGTCAGTGCCACCAGGACATCTCTTCCAGCCTCCTCAGCCTCCCTGTGACTACAGCAGATCCCAGACCACCCCCTTCAGCAAATGCTGTGATTGGTTTACCGTGCTGGGCAGTGACTTGTTCCTTAGGTAGCCCTCAAAGTCAAGAGGACTTCCCAAGAACCAAAGTACACCTGAAAGCAAGGACAAATACCACAGTTTGCCATTACTGCCTGCTCAGGGCACAAAAACTTGGTTCACTCAACCAGAGTAAAAGCAGAGTCCTCTTTCATATCTGGATCTCAATGGCTTTTTTGTAGAAGATCTTGAACCACAGAAATAATTACTTTTGACAAGTTTTAATGCAAACAAAAAATGATCTATTTTTTACTTTCAGGCATTCATTGTGTGTATATTTAGCACTAAATACCTAAACTTGGGTAAAATGCTAATCAAAACATCATATAGATGAGAACTCATGAATTTAGTAACTTACAGACCAAAAAAAGAAAAGAAAATTCCTAGTGCAGAAGTCTTGAAACCTTACTCTGTCATAACTATAAAAGCTTTTACCATCGGCACTAATATTTGTCCTTCCCAGTAATGGCACACACAAGATCCATGCGACAAGTGGGTATCTGCATGCAGGGAACATGTTTAGCAACATACCTGGCCTGGAGACTCATTGCCTCGGAGGAGAACTTTGGCAGTGAGAGAAGGTGGCAGCTGGGTGCTCACAATCCTAAAAGGACAAAACGAAGTCATCCATGAGCAGAGTGTCATTTCCTGAAGCGCAGCCACAGACTCCCATCACTCAGCACATCAGGACAGGCAGAGCCAGCAGTAATGTTCACACCAGACTTTCATTTGTACTCTGAGCAAAACTGACGGTGCTGCAGGGCCCCATTTCACAGCTGGGTGATCTCTGGGGGATTCTTTAAGGTTCTGCCACACCCACCTCTCCCCGTCCTGCCAGACACTCTGCAAGGGTTGAAGGGCCAACCCCAGACATGGGCTGGAGCTAACACGTTGCCAGACAAGAGGAACACAAGATGGGTGACCATCAGGACTCTTTGTTTCCTTCTTTTCTTTGGGTCAGCTCCACTCTAAACTCAGGAAAACCACCTGCTGGCATTTACTTTGGGCCAACAAATCTGGTTTTGCTGAGTTAAGACCTCAGAGAGACCGATCCATCCAGGCTTCCTGCCACCCCATGAAGAGCTGCGAGCAGTGGAGAAGATTCGAAAGACTAGCGCTTGAAGTACTGCAGCAGAGGCCCCTTGGATGGGGCTTCCAAAGGTATTCTTAGTCTTTCCGTTTACATCTTGCTGAGATCCACATTCTGGAGATTCTCCAGAAGACTCTAAAGAAGCAGAGGTTTAACTCAAGTACAAAGCCCTTTACAGTGTTGTAGTGAGATTCAGAGTTCAGAGAACTCCGATGACATTTGGTGAAAAACAGTCTCTACCAGACAGACCTGTGATACAACACGACACACACGCTGGTGACGCTCAGACGCAGAACAAGACTCCATTCTCAGGTCAGACATCCTCTTCCACTTTTAAGGTGCTGCAGTGACTCACGCTCAGTGTCCTGCTCGCACATATGAGATCATTCCCTTAAAAATGCTGGCCTGCCCCTGTCAGACCCGGAAAGACGCACACCTTGTGGCATATTTCCAGTGCTTGTAAAAGGTTCTACAGGAACAGCCTACGCCAAAGGAAAAAGGTGGCTGAATGTTATTGCCAATAACTTCTCAGAATCCCCCACCTCCTGTCTTTCAAGGCCACCTTTGAGGCTTCATGTCATTCAGTGCCACATCTGCAGCATCTTCAGCTGTGATCAGTTGAAAGCGGCCAGCATTTCTTGTAGGAAATTCTGGTTCATTCTTCTGGGCACTTTCTACCAGTACGGACAGTGGTCCTGGCCAACGAGTCAGTCAAAAATACATACATAGACACACACGTGCACTGTATTTGCAAGACTGCAAAGAGTACACTAAGGGGAAAGAATAATATTTACACATCTTTCTTTTTTTGGTGACTTCCACCTAAAAGGCCCAAGAAGTTCAGTCTTCACATCCTGCTGAATATCAAAGACAGCAGATTACTACAAAAACCCAAACCTTGCATTTCTTCATGCTTCCATTTCTCCTACTGATAAACACAAATAACCATTTATCCTCTTTGAAATACACCAGCAGACAGGGATTACCTTGCCTGAAGCATTACTGTTCCTGTCATTAACAAACAGCAGCCCTGTGTGTACAGCTAGTGCCCTTGCTCTGCTCCCTGGATGCACTCTGGGATCACAGCTCTACGAAGGGGCAGACTGAACATGCAGGTTAACCCTTCGGGTAATGCCCGGTTACTTACAAGCCTTTGTATAAAATGCAGCCTGCCAAGACATGGGGAGCCCGCTGGCAAGTTTGCAAGATGAGAGCTGCTTTCAGTAAAAGCAGGGGGTCCACCTAGAGAAGGAGAACAACAAGAAATTAGGCCAGGGAATCCTGGGAAATGGTCAAAGCAGCAAATAAACACAAAAGCATTGGCACTACAGCAGCTCTAGAGCCAGACACTGCAGAGGACAGGCTTTTACCTTGGTTTTGTCCAGATTCCAGAGAGAATTGAAAATCTTGTGGAGGTCAGTGGTGTTTTTTTGGATATGTTCAATATATCTGTCCCACTGCCTGCTCAGTTCCTCCTGAGAAAATGTCTGCGGACAACAAAAATCCACACAGCTGTCACTGCACAGGCCTTAATGCATTCAGGATGGTTAGATGCAATCAATCTGGGACAGTACCTATAAGTGGCAAATCTTGTGAGGATAAGGGGGAAGATGATACGGAGAGGAAATTGCTTTGGACCGAGCATCCACAAAACCTCTAGCAGACACCCACACTCCCTCGGTGCAATAAGGAGGATGGGCCTGTACACTTTCCCAGGTCCCGATTTCTTTGATATGTGAGCTTGCTCTGACCCTCGCAAGTACGAAGACAGCGTAAAGGAACATGCCAGCACATGTGCCTGGGCAAAGCTTGGCCAATATGGGAGTTACTTAAGATCTCTTCCTAGGCAGAAACATCCCAGCTGCTGATCTTTAATTACCACGTATGCATGGTGCACAGGTCCATTGTAGAAGGTGAAGAGGCTGATCAGCTGCTCCAGAAACCGCCTGCAGCTGACATCAGGGAGCTCAACGGCACAGCCCAGAACCTTTAATAAAGAAAGCCATGAATGAAGAATGTTTACTGACAAAACCCAGGCACAGCAGGTGAAAACAACTCTTACTGGTTTCAAATGAGTATCAAAGGCATGCAAGCAGCTCTGTGGCAGGCAAACAACCCCTGGATTCTCAAGTCAGATGAAAAAGAAATTCAAGAATACCCACAGAAGAGCGCTGGCACAGACAGGATAAATAAATGATATCAGAAATCCAGCATTTTAGACACACTCCCTTCCCATGTTAGATGACCTAGTTCAGTGCTCGAATAGCTAAGCACGTTTTCCTGAAACCAAGTACTTAAAAATACTCAAATGAACTTGTTATTTGCAGCGATGAAGATGCTTCATTTAGTTTTTGAGTTGCCAAGAGAAACAGACACCTGAGGCCGCCTGCCTCAGAGAGCTCAGTGAGCCTGAGCAGCACTGCCAATTAAGTAGGTCTGACTGCTCTTAGCCCAGTTTCCAGGGGATGGTTTGGGGCATTTTTGTCACAACTCTGCTGCACACTGTTGTTTATATACTAAATGTCTGCTGACGTTGACAAAGCTCTGCCGCCGAGAACACTGAGGCTGAGAAGGAAAGAACAGTCAGACTACCAAATAGGGAGACTGAGTCCTTACTGTAAACTACAGCACAGAGAATCCTGCTTCTAGTCATTGCCAGTAACTCACAGATACACATAATGATGCAGAGCTCAATGCTTACAGCCATTGCCAGGCACATCTTAAGAAAACATGTTGGGTGCGGACACACAAATCAGGTACTTGCAGCTTTTTACAGAACAGTTGGAGTGACGGCCACGACCCATGCTTGTAGGCTGGGGTAAACAAAATTTAAATTGCTTTGCAATGAAAAGTTGTGTATTGCAAGTTCCCACCCTAGCTCTCCCCAGGTCTATCTGTGTGCAGCCCATACCATGAAAAAAAAAAAAAAAAAGCCCTCTTTGTTTGATAAAGTAGTTCAGCCTCTCTCACAGTTTTAGCTCTGTGACTGCCTCCAGATCTCTTGAACTCACCCACAGATAGTCTTCATCCACTACAACTGCAAACTTGAGCTTCCTCAGGCGAATGAGACTTGGAGGAACTCCAGAAATCTCAGTCATGCAGTGCACCACTCCGGCAATCTGCCCGCACAGCAGTTCCTGCTGGTCGGGAAGAGTCTGTCAAGGAAGGCAGGGAAGAAAGATTTTATTTTTTTTTAAAGGACTTGGAAAAAAAATCATTATGGTATTTGGGTATAAATAAAAATGATTTATAAGTCCAATTCAATTATAAATCCAATGCAGTAACACAGGCAAATTTCTGGGGAAAAAAAGAATTGGACTGCTTTTTGGCAGCACACGGGCCTAGAGCTTAATTAGGGGCACTTTCAACCCTCCTGTGTAGTTATTCACACCATCAGAACAGACCTGAGCTCTGCTGGAGAACTCCACCGACCAGACTCCCCAGTGCGAGAGCAGAGCACACCACCACCGTGCCCAGCCTCAAAAGCCCGAGGACTTCTGTGCACCGAGCCTGGTGGAGCACCAGCCCAGCTGGTTCTAGTTGCATGAGTTTTCTTAAAACTTTTGTGAATACTGAATAAGAACTAATCCAAAGCTCCAGCTGGGAGCCCGACCGTTCCCGAACCAGAATCACCAACACAGACTCACAACACAGGCACTCCTTTACAGGCACTGAAATAAAAGCAGACGTTACCTGAGAAGGATAAAAATAACAAATCCCGGCACTTGTAGGATCTCCTTCTTCCTTAACCTTCGAACCATCATAAAGGAAAAAGTAATTCCACCTAAAAAAGCAAAACATTGACACAAATGACTGTATGTTTGAAAACTGTTATGCTTCTCCCTCTCCTATTATTTGAGGTTAAGCATCAAAAAGGTTATTACAAACGAAAAGGGACATGGCTCTTAGACAATCACGCCGAGTTTAGACGTGAGGGCAGCACTGAAAAGGGTCCCATGCTGTTGCACTTGACCACTTTTGTGGGTTTATGATGGAATCCGTACCTCTGCAGCTTGGACATGAGGAAGGAGACACAGACTTGTGAGATATTCTCCCATCCTGAGCACGTGGAATAATTCTCATTAAGCATTAACCACGTGCAGTCCAAACAGGTCCCACAACCTGCTGCTTTTAATTTAATTGCTGACTGCACATCATGGGCCTCAAGGAGCGCAAGATGGAGGCTTCCTTCAGAAGACAGCCCACATCGCGGTATTACTCAGCTCGTAACTTCGAGGATGTATGTATTTAGTAACACCGTTTGTCCAGCCCTACTAGCAAGCAGCTAGTTGCAAGCCTCGCACACGAGAGCTTTCCAGCAGAAACAGATTTACTCTGGAACAAAAGCGAAAGGCAGCTCGGAAGGTGAAACTGAGAAAGACAAGCTGCCGTCTGGCCAAGAAGAAAAGGCGGCATCCAGCCTTGGAGCGTCTCTCCGCGCTCCTGGAAGGATCCACTGGAGAGAGACGAAGCTGCCGAGACCTCGCGCTGGCTTCCAGGAGATCTGGGTCCCGCTCCCGGCTTTGCCAGGCGCCTGGAAAGCGCTCCCTGCCCCGGCGCTCCGCCTGCAGCGCGCACAGCCGCTGCCCCCGCCAGAAAAGGGCCCCGCACGCCCGGCCCACGCCCGCGCCGCAGCTCCCGGCCGCGCAGGAGCGGCGCCGGTGTCGCCTCCCTGCCGAC
>VZTL01030644.1:27560-38500 GCA_013400535.1 Scopus umbretta
CCCGCCGCCACGGCCGCCCGTCCGTCCGTCTCCCCGCAGGTGCCGCCCGGGCGCTGCTCCCTCTTCGATCCCGCCTTCTCCGCCCAGGAGGCGGCGGCGCTGGGGCAGCTGGGGCTGCGGCTGCTCCCGGACAACGAGGTGAGCGGGCCCGCAGGGGCTGGACCCCGCTCCCCGGTGCTGCGGGGTTCCCGGGGTCGGACCGGGATGGGCCAGGCCGACACCGCGCCCTGCCTCCCGCTGCCGGGGCTGGGCCCTAACGGGGAACGATGGGTTACGTGCAGGAGGGGAAGCACGGCGTTGAGGGATCGGCCACGCTGTTTTACATGGTGCACTGCGGGAAAGCACTGTACAACAACCTCCTGTGGAGGAACTGGTCCCCAGCGGCGCTGTCCAAAATGGTCATCATCGGGAACAGCTTTCAAGGAATTGAGGAAAGGTGCGTGCAGCCCGCACAGGGAAAGGGTCTGGTGCCTCCCTGCTTCCTTTACTCCTTCCTTTTCTGGTGCTTCTGACAGCGATGTCCAGATTTTGCTCGTTTCCTCCTTGCTGTCCTGTTTGCAGTTGTCCATCATCTCACACCTTTTCTATCCTGCATCTATTATATATATCTCTCTCTATATATATCTATTCTCTGTTGAGAAAAGTTGTCTAATGCTGGTTACCTTGTGTTATTCTAGATTGTTGTCAAGAATATTGGAGAGAGATTATTCTTACATAGCAAAGGTACGAGTCACTAGTTGCGTAAACATTTCTGGTTTGCACTGACAAAGCACCTTTTAGTGAGAAAGGTAATTAATTGCAGTTGGAATGAAGAGGGTGGTTATTTTTAAAACCTTTTTTCCTGGCTGCTACAATATCAAAATGAATTGCTTTAAGATTGTTCTGCATTATCTGCAGAACCCGCTGCACACAGGGCTTGGGTTAATGTAACACCACCCTCATCTTTACCGACTCTTAACTGAACTTCACAGAAAAGTTCTTCTGCGTCGTACGTAACTTTTTTCCCAAATGGTCTTTAGGTCTTGAAAGGGACAGAGGAAGTGGCACTCCCCGCTCACCCTCGGTACCTGGACACCTTTAACGACACCTCCGTCCACTGGTTTCCCTTGCAAAAACTGAAGGAACTCTCCCCTGAGGTCTGGGACTTTGCGGAGGAGCCGACGTACCAAGACTGCGATGACTTGGAGATCATCAGAAAAGAGGACGGAGCTGACCGGCGCAGTCCCACCGCCGCGGAGTCCTGACCGCTCTCTGCGGTGGGGGGGGCTCGGGGCTGCGTCTCTTCCCCGCGGCAGCTTCTGCGCAGCAGAGAGGAAGCTCAGGCACCGACAGGGTCATCGTGCTCCACCAAAAGTGGCAGCACCCAAACGCTGAGTGTGATGGGACATTTTTGTATCTTAATTATTTAATAAAAGGTAAAGCTGTGCTTTGACTTATGCTCACTTAACTATAGTGAACAAATTTAACTAAAATCTGCCTTTTAAGCCATCCGTACTGCATAACAATTGCTCTTTTGATCCCCTCCCCTTTCATGAACAATTCGAAGCCTTTGCATGTAGTGCGTGCATTTTGAAGCATGAGGAAGGGGGAATTCTTTGGGAGGGGTTTGTAGTTGAAGGCTATCTAGTTCCAAGTGCAGGCTTAGAAAAGCTTTCTTTGTAGGCAGGGGGCTTCAGCTGCTCAGTGCTACCGAAATCAGCTATTTATCTGTTCTTCTGTGAAGAACCGCGTGATCTCCCTTCTAGGGAAAAAAAGCCTTGGTCTCCCTCCCTCCCCTCTGTGCCCTGGGATCCCGAGGCACATGTTCTGCGAATTTGCTGGAAAAAATCCCCTCCTTCCAGCTCTGCATTGACAGGGCAGAGAGGGCACCCGGAGCGGCTGACGGCCCACAGGCCAGCACCAGGCTGAAGGAGCCACCAGCACACCTGGAGAGAGGTGGGACGAGTCCCGGCTGTGCATGGGAGAAACGAGCCTGGTGCGTGAGGGACATTGTTGGGACAGTAACTCACTGCCAGAGCGGTGCAGCAGGCAAGGAGAAGCTGTAACATCTCTGTTGCTGGAGACCTTCAGGACTCGGCTAGACCAGCCCTAGCTCTCGGCTGGAGGAGCAGAGAAAAACCTGATGATAAACCTTTAGAACTGCTCGTTCCTCCCTTAGCACTGACTTCCACGTGTAACTTCATCTCTTGACACTGCCTGAACAGGTCTTCTAAGAAAAAAATCCTGGCATACAGCTCCAGTTTTACTCTATTTACAAATCTGTAGCTTCTTTATTCTAAGACAGTTACACTAAAAATATTAGCAGGATGGTCTTCACGGTTCAAAGCGGAGGCCTCACTTAGCCATGTCAATGAGGCTCTGGAGAGAGGTTGGCACCCAAGTCTTTTCTCCTTGTACAAACACGACACCTCTGTCAATGTAAATGACAATCCGTCCAAACGTATACAACTGTTTCCCTTCGTGCCGCTTTCCGATCACAGGCATGAAAACTATGTTGTGCTCCTCTGCTTTTGTCTGAATTAGGTCCTTAAAGTTCATTGGCACGGAGCTGGCGGCCATGCCGATGCCACGCTGGGCCATGTTCTCAGCCTCCCGACGCTCCTGCATGGCTTCGTACTGGAAGTCTTTCCTCCGCTCGGTGTGAGTAAGGTAGGCGATGTTCTCTCGAGCGCCTGGCTGCATGTACCCACCTGATTGGAGAGACAAAACACGTGAAAACCAGGTCCCAGTCTGTTTCTGGTGGAAGGTCTACGGCTAAACTCCAGGACACATCCAGTAAAATCAATCAATAATGCTCTGAATCCTCCTCTACACATTCCAGTTCATTAAGTTTTATACTGTTATCGCTAATACAACACAGACTAGTTAGGTGAATTTGAGAACTGCAGGAGAAGCAACAGGATTTGATACAATCCCAAATTGTATCTGAGCACGTGCAGGAGAGGAGGATGCTGCACTGCTACTGGCAAAGGGAAAATGTGAACCACAACAACAACAAAAATACTCCTCAAAGCCAAAACCTGGCCTGTGGTCTCCACGTGCCGCTGCTGGGTTACAAACAGCGACTATTGCAAAATCAGGCTACGGATGGAGCAGTACCACGCTGCAGGAAGCAGCATTGCATCAGGATTGCTTTCGCTGTCAGCCCCAGTTCACTTTGTGGCTGCACAGATACCATGGCAGAAATTTCTCAATAGGCGAATTCCTCTTTGTGCAACGGTTGTCTGTAGTTGTATCATTTTATCACAGAAATAAACATAACACTTAAAGTAGACCTCAAGGAATCCTCCATGTTTCTGATGCAGATTCTCCATTACACTTACAGCAAGCGGGCAAGGGGAATGCAGGAAAGGAGCTCCCAGTTTTGGAGGACAGGGTAAATCTCAGGTGCTGCTCCCTCAGGCACAGCCTTCTCTTTTATGCAGTTTAATTCCCAGAAAATTCCTAATGATCTCATTTAGGTCACAGGGAGAGTCATGTGGAAGGAAAGGGCACTGCTCTAAAGCTAAGGAGAAGAACCAGTATCTCACTATAAAGAAAAAAACCCCAACAAATTACAGCTTTGGAAGTCAACATCTTTAAATTATGGTCTCTCAGTGACTGACATAAAATACACTATATTATAATATATAAAATCAGGCAAGGCTGAAAGCAAATCAGTTGCTTAATGCCACAGGCAGCGAGTCACCAAAAAATCTGTTTCTGCTTCACTGATGCACAGACAATTATTAAGTAGCACTTTACAGGTGTTATTTATGGACACAGCAAGGTAAAGCACACTTTGAATTTCACTGCTTATGGGAGCTGCTACAAAGCTGATTAGCAGGGCCATGCCTAAATACAGACTCACAAGAACAAAATGTTGATGGACTGCCATCACAGTAAGTGGAGCCATCACCATAAGCCACCTACCAACACTGGAAGAGACAGCTCGGTTCATGATATCAAGAGCTTCGTTAAATTTGTCTTTGATGGATGGATGTGCCAACACTTGGTCTGAGAACATGGACTTCCAACCCAAGTACCACTTTGTAATCTCTTCATAATTGGGGCTGTTACTAAGCCAAGAGCACAGCACCTGCAAAACAACATGACCGATGAAATGCAGTAGGACAGGTACATTTACGGAAGAGAGTCCTTATTATCACTTCACTTGCTTATTACTGAGCTTTCAGTAAAAGAAAGGACCGTGACCGTATTCTGATGCGTATGGAGCTGTGAGTGGAAATCACTCCATTTGGTAGTTAAATGATTTCAGCGCTGGGGCAGCAATTTCTAAGCGGGAGTCACTAAAACACTTCACAGTGTTGATAGTTTCTCACCTGCAGCCACTTCGGGAAGAAGTGTTTCTCCAGCAGCCCAACAAGACTGGAGACAGAAATCATCCCCTCCCAGTCGATCACCCAGTAGAAGGCATCCATGTGCTGCTGGTGAGGGTTTATGATGAGTTCGTTCAAACACATCCCTGGGAAAAGGGTGAGAAGAGTTAGAAGAGAACTTGCCTCAGAGTTTTATCAGTGCCCTGACCTATTTCACTAGCAACACGCATGGATTTGAGGAGCACCTGTATTGCATATTGCCCTAGGGGACACTCGGGATCTTCAAACTATTTGGCCGATCCTTGCCACCAAAACAGTGCGCTTCCATTTCCAGCAATTACAATTTGCTGCCAGAACTGAGAAACTTAAAACGTTTGACTATTTTTTAGACTACAGAGCCTTTTAGCCAGTGCGCATAGCTGAATGGTGAATTACAAAACCCCACGGTGAAAACATTAGCACAGTCCAAAGAACACAGGAGTAACAGAGAGACATTTTACAGCTTGGTACTATCTGTCAGATATTCCTGTCAGCTGAAGAACAGAGGAATCAGATTACTTAGAAAAATAAGACAGAAAACACTGAGAATAATCAGAGCATTTCCCCATTTTTCTGAAATGTCTGCCTCTGAAAAACAGGCACAGTACTAATAGCAAAAAAGAAGACGCAAGCCTGGTCAACAAATATTAGTCAGTTTAGAAGTACCAGTGCCAACCACGTTAACACGTATCTTTTCTAGGTGTCAGGGGGAAGGCGGTAACCAGCAGATTGCAGAAATTCAGCACTGCTTGGCTTGTCTCACCTAGTTTAGGCACGATGTTTTTGACCATGAAAGCCTCCCATGACCCAGGTGTGAACACATCTTTCCAGGGCTGAAGGATAAGTTTGGCGGAGGAGTCGCTGGGATGCCACTTCTGCAGGGCATTCGCCAGCTTGTTTCGGATGGGAGAATACAGCGGCTCTAATCGTGCCTGCATCAGTGGAAGCCAGGGATGGATCCACGAATGGATTGGGACTGTGTCTGTCAAAGGATTCCAGCTTTCAACCTCGAGGTAAATCGGAAAAGATTAAAATAAGTCCTTCCATTAGCAGTAAGTCTTGCCAGACGCCAAAAGAGCGATAATGCAACCCCGTGACTCCTAAATGCATCGGCAGAGGCAGCAAACCGGCATTTTAGAAGTTCTAGTTGACTGAAACACAAACACTGGTTCGGAGCATGGCTTCGTTCTAACGCAGCCCTCTCGTCTTACCTCCTTCTGTAGCTTGGGGAAGATGAGCTGATCCAGAATGTTATCCAGTATCCAGACAGGAATAACATTTACCCAGCTATCCAAGAAATCCACCATTGATCCACAGTTCCTCGGTTGCCACTGCGCCACTATGTTTCTGACATATGGCATCCAGATTTCCCACATCAATCTGGAAAAAAAAAAATTTAAATAAATCAAAGTTAAGCTTAAAGCTATAGCCCCAGGCCTAAATACACCAAATGGCAACTGTTATTTAAAGAAGAAGTAGCTTTATATAGCTGACAGCTGGATTTTAACAGACACATCAAGAGAATCATCTGGAAAGCACGCTTGTATCTGTTCTTTTCCATCCCTGCGGAAGCGGCACTTGAAGATGCTGCACAAGGTACAACTCATTTGCTCCTTACCTGTGAAAAGCATCTGTTGACAGGTCCTGCCCACTATGTGATAACAGCTGATCGTTTTCCAAAAGGCTCTTCCACTTGGCTATGATCTCTGTGCCATATGTACAGTCCTGGAAATGATAACGCATGAGCGGCCTTTATTCTTTTTCATTAATTTCAGCTGGTATCTACAAAGACCAGGCTGATACTCTTTGATGCTGAAGCTGATGCTTGGCTACAGACAGCTTTCTCATCCCCTCAAAAGGCAAGCTAGGAGCTCGCAGCTGTGATTAGTAAAGCCCCACAAGAGGTAAATCCCACTTTATGGATTTAACATGCCCCCGGGGCATGGGGCAGGGAGAGGATAGTCTGACCTTTTTCAGGTGTACAGAGATAAATCAAACTTTTACCTATCACAGCCAAAATAGCATTAAAAATAGACAGCGCATATCTAACTACTTGAAAGACAGACCTCTCCTGTTTTTGTTAAAAAAAAACAAAAAACACAAACCAAAACTATGTACTTTGCTTCCATGTACTTGTTCTTCCCAACACCCATAAAAAGGATTGATTTTAACCGTCAAGCTCCTAAATTATTAGCCGCTTTACAGAACAGTAGCCTTCAGTCTTCGCAAATGTCTGAGACTGGGTGTGGAGTGGGTCCATCTTTTTGCACACATTTATTTCTCTCTGCTGTGAACACTGGGAGTTTTCTCAGCACCCTTCCTCTCGCCTGCCAGGCAAGAGGAAGGCGGTTTTTTTTTGTTTTTTTTTTTTCCTTTTTCTCTCCAGACTGACAGGAATTTGGGACAAGGAGTCAAGGGGAGTCAAGATACTAAAGACTACTTAAGCCACCAAGAAAGAAATGCAGATAAATCAAACTAACACACACCTTGAGAGGATCCCAGTTCTTGAAGTAATCCTTCATGAGAGGATAGACTATTGCTACTGCCAGGTCTACCCTATCAGACATTCTGTACTCTTCATAGTACTTGTCTTGAAGCGTCTCAAAAATCTTTGCACACTCATCCAAGGTTAAGGGATTTTCACAACTGGGCTGCATCCGTCTCTCGCACTCTTCCACCATCTCCAGCACCTTGCTGAGATTGCTAATTGCTGTCTCCTCGTGTGAGAGAACTTCAGACATCTTCTGTATCTCATGGGTCAAGTTGACCACCATGTCTCTCTCGTACTGCAGCTGCCGGTCGCTCTGGATGATCTCCTGCTCTGTGATGTCAATGAGAAGTTGCAAGTTGTGCTCCAGCTCAGGCAAGGCAAACCCCTGGGGCTTGGAGTCTTTGCCCAGTGGCTGCTGAGGACTGTCATCTGGGATGTTGTGCTTGTGGCTAATTTGACTGTAGCTGTAATAAACCTTCTGTTCCCGGCCCGTCATGTCTATAACCTTCCGACAAACAAGAACAAAGATGTCTCAAAAAGAGTTGTACCTCGAGTTTAAAAAAGGAGGAAACCCCTTACTCTAAACTGAAATCTGGAGATTTCCAAGTAGCTTAATTACTCCAGCAGGCTACTAATACACACTGGTATTCTGAATGAGGCAAGTGGGGATTGCCTCCAAAAAGGCCGACTCCAGACACGAAGAGTCAGAATGAACAAGAAACAATTTGGAATCAGAGCTGGAACAGTCTCCTCTTCTGATCTCAGTTTTACCATTGCACTGAGTAATTCTACAAGCAGTGATGATGCAAGCAGTATACTATTCATTACCGCATGGAAGTCTTCAGCACTTTTATAATTTTTTTAAAGACACGTTACTTTTAGATTAATAATTTTATTATGTGCATACAAGACAAATCCCTTATTGTCCCTCCTAGGTAGGGGATGGTTGAAACTACGTTTAGTTGCACAATCCCAATAAGGACAACCGTGGTTTCAGAAGCGGATGAGCATTTTATCTATGACAAATGTGAAACAATTAAACTTAACTTGCAATTGTAACAACAACAAAAAAAAGCCAAACCCACAAACAAATCCCAAACGCTTTAAGTTAATTCGCATTTCTCTGAGGCCAAAGAACTTGCTTAAAACCAAATCCAATATTCTAGGTGATGCAGTGGCCTATTACATGATTCAGGGATGAGTCCGAGGCCTTGATTTTTATGAGGCTGCAGACGGCCAGATCTTAGAACTATATTCTATTAAGGTTCCCCACGGCTAAAAAGCACTCACAATACCAAAGCAGACAAACTGTTTCCCAGAGACGCCACCTCTTGGGTTATCAACCTTACCTTGACCTGAGACAGCTCCTTCTGAGGGGCTGAGAGCTGCTTGTTGATCCTACCCTTGGCTTTCAGTTCTTCTACTGTCTTATAGCTGTATTTGGGCTTTTTCTTGCCTCCATTAGGATCCTTCCGCCACTGACTCAGCTCTTTTTGAAATTCCTAAACGAAAACAAAGAAGAGTTGTGGTTGCTGCTCTTTATTGCATCCCAAATTTGCCTCTATTTTTTACAGGAAAATAACCATCAGATTAATGAAGAATGCTGTACAGCAAAATAATTGGGAAAGCAGTAAAGCTCAGTGACCGATCCGCTCAGATGCTGTGGTCCAGACAACCACCCTATTTACAATGCTAACAGTACATTTCTGATCCCTCTTTTTTTTGTTTGTTTTTTTTTTTTTTTAATGTAAACAAAAGACAAAGACTATTCACCTGGGGGGACTCTTTGAAGGTGGGTTTCTAGCAAGACTACTGGAATAAAGTGAGCCAGAAACAACAAAGAACATTACAGTGTCAAAAAAAAGTCTAAATTAAATTAATGTGCTATGTCTTTAGCTTCTTATCTAAAATGAGACCAAACAGTTTTTTTCTGACACAGAAGCTGACACCAGAACTGAATTTTGTACATACAACACAACAGGGAAACAGGTGTACCAAGAATCATACAAATACCTCCTCAGCTTCTTCTTCCGAGTCCACAACAGGGAAGTCTTGCAAAGACTGGCTGGTTCTTTCAGAGCCATATGCCCCCACAGCTCCTTTGCCTTTTCTTTGTTTGGCCTCAATTGGATTGATAATACCTAAAAGGATAGTAGTTAGATCAGAAGGAGCAGTTTGTTTACTGAGAGAGAGCAGCGAGTGTTTTTCTTACAGCAGCCCAAGTTATCAGATCAGCCCAAACATATCAGCACAAACATCCAGCCTGGTATTCTGCCTCTATCCCGTGGTACCTTCTACCACTTCACTAATTTCTTAGTGGGTATAAAATCACTTAATTCTAGCACACACCAAAAAAAACCCAAAGCAGAGTGTTATTCACATCTGCATTTCACTGCTTTTTTATTCTGTCACATACAGTAACATCTCCTTTTCTGTGAGCTGACTACCTTTGGAATTTATCTCCCTTTTTTCTTTCTCTGTTTCTCTTGCAAAATAACAAGAGCATAAAATTGGCCTATGGTAATTTAAACACAACTGAATCTTATCGTGAAGACCCAGATCGCTTGCAAGAGACCAAGAATGAAGCTGTAAGCCACCTGGAGGTGGCAGTTCTTTTAAAGAATCCAATCTCTTTTCCAAATTACTAGCTAACAATAAACAACCAAACACACAATCACAGTACCTTGAGCATTCTTCCCGAGACCTCTTCCGGGGACGTAACCCATCTTCTGGAGAAGCTTCTGCCCAATTCCCTTAGTGTGCCTCTCCCAGCTGCCAAAATCCACGAAAGATTTTGTCCCCCCTACAAAGCCTTTCTGACTAGGCTTGAAATTACCACCCTGTTAAAACAAATAAACAAAAACCCCCATACAACCTTAATGCATCATAATAACCAAGCTCTGTATAATTTCACTCAAAAGGAAGGTTATTCCCAGAGACGATTCAGTTGTCACCGCACTGCACAGCTCACTATGTTGTGACTTGTGCATCCACATATGCTCCCTGCCATGTAAGGAGTTTCCTGAAATTCCTTAGACGGGTAAGGAAAGTCCTGACAAGCTCAGAAAGATTGACAAGCTGCCAGTTATTAGGCTCTACCACTGCCTTTAGCTGAAGCTGATTCCTGATTCTTTCGGTGTTTCGTAACTGAAAATAAGAGTTTGATTTTTAATCTATAACATACCTAGATTTGTCATACTGTTCTGTGAGATTAAAAAAAAAAAAAAAGAAGTCTTTGAAAGGCAGTAAACCACGGGCATTCTTTCATTTTAACTTCAATTGACCAAAAGGGATATTAAGGCAGATAAAAGGGCCTAAAAACACGGATGTTCCCAAGGATGCACAACGATACATCAGCATAGCTACAAAAGACAGAGGAAATGCATCCCTTAACCACATGCTGTCACACGTGGTTCCCTGGTTTTAATTATTTCTCCCTCCCTTTAGTGCCCTATTATTGTTTCCGTGCCTCTAACTACAGCCTTACTTTCATAAATACATTACACAGAATTGAAAGCTTTCAGGGTAACTCACTGTTTTTAACTTCTTCGGCACAAACTCTTTAGGGATTTCCTCCTGTTTAACAGGCTTTTCATCTTCATCAGAGTCATCTTCTGACATATCCTCAGCCGCTGACTTTTTCAGCCCGGCGCTGATGAAGTTGACAGGGGCCGAGTAATCCCTGGAGCTGCACCAAAACAAGACCTGTGAGTGAATTCTGTTCCAGCGGACCAGCGCGCGTTCCTACAGAGGCCTGTGCACTACTATGCCTTAGATCCCCCTTAAAAGGAAATATTAAAAAATGACGAGCAGTTGAACGCTGTTTTTGCCAGGAAATAACCGTCCTTCTCCCCCTGGGCAGAAGGGACACGTTTGCCCAGGCAAATTCCCCGCAGGCAGCTCTGTGCGCCCCACGGCCGCCCTGAGGGCGGTCCCTGCCCCAGCCTGGGCTGTTCAGGAGGACGTTTCCAACCTGAAAACCGCCGCGAAACGGGGCAGCGGCCCGAGGCCTGCCCACCGGCTCCGCACACCCGCCGGGCGGGCAGCCCTGGGCGAGAGGGTCCGGCTCGGCCCGGAGCGGGGAGGGGGAG
>VZTL01030644.1:38775-57406 GCA_013400535.1 Scopus umbretta
ACTCTGCAATAGCCTCTGTAAGTCACAGTGAAGGGCTGGGGAGGGGGGGGGTGTCACTCGCACGACAAAGGCTCTACAAGGTCAGGACACCCGTTTCCCAGCCGCCGATGAGAGCGCAGCGCGTTACGAGACGTGTCATCAGCGGCGTGTCAGCGGCGTGTCATCGGCGTGTCACGGCGGTTTGGCGCGTCCTCCTCCAGCCTCGGCCTACCAAAGCTCTCCCCGAGGCACGCCGACGCCCCCGCCCGAGCGCGAATTTCCACAGGTGCTTCCAGCACGGAGCGTTCGGAAGAGGCAGCCGACGGGCGTCCGACGCACAACAGGTTTGGCCTTTGCAAATAAATGCAAACACATTCCTCGTACAGCAGTTGTTTTGGCAATAGTATTGGCAAGCAATATGCTTGGAGAACCGATTTCCGCTGGTGCCATTGCAAACTCTTCTTTGTTGGACAACAAAAGGCCATTTGCAGCATTCTGGAAGAGAGAAACAGGCAGCCTCAGGAGCAGGATCCGGACACGCCAGCGCAGCAGGTGCCCGACTAATGGTTTTAAAAGCAGCCGCAATACAAAAAAAGGTTAGAAAGAAACCAAGGCCCAGCTCCGGGACTGGAGGCACACAACTTCTGCACTCACTCAACGCTTCTGGGTTTTTTTTTCTTAGCACAATATACTGCTTTTACATAGAAACTAGTTTTTAAAGGGTCAGTTTTAGTAAGAAAAATGACCTTCCATGTTTTAGCACAGAGGCTAGCTGGAAAGAGAGATGGAAAATCATCCAACATATCAACAGCTGTATCTGGAGCAGAAACCCAGGGTAGCAGCTTTGTTTTTCCAAACTGACAGCAGATGCGACTGCTTTATCCTCCCTTCCATGGGTCCACAGCACATCCTAGAAGACAGCTGGGGAGCAGCTCATCTCATCTACACATTTCCACATCCTGTTGCAATGCTCCCCATGGGGTCAGTCAGTAATAACTCTCCCAAGTGGCCGATTTTGATTTTGCTGAAGTAAGCCTGTTTCCAGAGCTCAGAAAAAGAACTTGTGACAAATGGTCTCACGTAATGGTACTGCCCTGAAAACCTAAAGCAACTGTGAAGGGGATCATTCGCGTAATGAGCGTGCCTGGAGCAGCTTGGCTAATCCACAGGCACAAGAAATTACACACGCAAAATGCTAACCCTGGAGCTATGCAGGCAGATTTGCCCGAGTCCCAAAATGAAGTCCCTTCTTCCCAAAATGAATTTCTTACCTGGAAATCATTAATTTTCTTAGTGAGAAGATGATGTGTTCTGAGTCACCTAGAACAACCCGGAAACAAAAGGGTCAGCTTTAAGCCACCAAAATGCACCTCAAAGCATCCCCGCTGTGTTCCCAGAAGCAAGAAAAGGAAACGTTTAGGACACAGAAAGCAGCACAAGAGCAGAGAACCAGCAGCCAGGGGATGCTGCTACGAGACTGCAGCCTCTCGCTTCGCTACCGTTTCACACAGCACGAACCACCCTGGGTGGCCATCCGGGAATCACCAGCAACGCCTCTCGCAGCGAAGGCCAGTACGCGCTCGCTTCACCAGCAGCCCTGTTTCCTCTGCATCTTCTTACCAGACGCTGGCGATGCAGCTCAATCCCCCTGCTTGCTTTAGGAGGCCACGTGTTGAGCAGGCGAAACCTGGCACCTTGGATCGAAACACCAGTGCCAATCTACGGCATCTCCATACTGTGCAGGTAGCACCTTCCGGAGAGTCAAGAGTCTTTGTTTTTTGGTTTTTGGTTTTTTTTTTAAGTGCAATGGCTGTCGGACACTCTTGATTACAAAAGATGGTTATTAACTGTTTTCAAGCACTGCTCTTTAGGGAGGGAGCCCCATAGTGTATTTTTGGCAGCTGAACACAATCACCCAAGTACAAGAACAAAAAGACCGATCTATAACCTGCAAATCGGACAAACTACGCTTCCCTAAGGTGGGCAAGACCCACAGCAATGAAAACTTTAAGAGTTCTGGAACAGAGAACAAGGTGGGAAGTGTCTTGAAGTCAGAGAGTGAAGAGCACAAGTTTCTGATGAGTGAACACAGAACTCCACAGCACAAAACCATACACACGAGCAGACCAGGAAGGAGGTGACAGAGATGAACGAGCAGGGTCTGAGGAGGACAGAATGCAGAGGACATCCAGCAACGAAAGCGAAGAGGCTGGGAGCAGTGCGCAGCAGGACCATCAGGCACATCGTCCCCATGGATCGAGGCAAGAGAGCAGGGACATTTCCTGCAGTTGGCTGCCCAGCCTGCAAATGCCCAGAAGAGGGAGCAAGGGACCAGGTACCCAGGATTAATCAAACAGACAGGGCAAAAGCCCTCAGAAGGCACATCAGACTCTTACCTGCGGATGACCTTTCAAATTGGCTGGCGTTTTATAATCCCCCTTTAAAACCTATGGAAAAGAGAAAACTGGAGTGACCCTTCTGGGGTAGTGGCTCTATGAACATCTGCAAGTCTGCCTCATTAACTGGGTCCTATGTCCCAGTATACCTGAACCAGCAGAGATACCCTGACGGGCATTTGCTTTACATCGAGGTGCTATACTGGGGCAATAGCGGGGGGGTTTCCTCCTTCCTGACTGTAAGCAAAGACAGGGAACAGCATCCTGCTGGGGCAGGGAACTGACACAAACAATTCTCTAGTTTCCCCCTTAGCCTGGGAGGGGAGAGTATTTTGGTCTTTACCATCGTGCCAGTTCTCCAAACTCATCCCAAGTAGTACAGAAAGGTTCAGGTCAGAGACCCAGAGTCCCTAATCCTGCCCAGGGCAGATGTTCACCCAAATCACCTGCATCCTAGAACAGCTCTCGGCAAGTGGAGAGAGCAAGGATGTACTGTAAGAGACCAGAGCACTTGGAGCACAGACCACCTCCAGGGAAGCTCTTCTGACCTTCCAGGTCAGCGCTGCTGCTTGCCTGCCTGCCCACAATCTGCACATAGTACCACAGGGACCAGTCCCACCTACAGGAGTTCCCCTGCTCCCACCAGCGCGCCCCTCATCCAAGGGCACTGTCACAGGGAGCACAGGCAAAGCTGGAGGGACTGCAGAGTCCAGCCTCAGGCTGGGGAAGAACTGGTCCACCCCAAAGCGTGAGAAACTCCCTCTGTTCAGCAACTGCTGTCTGTGGCTCTGCAGCTTGTTCCTTCTGGTTCTGCTCCAGGGGCATGAGTCAATATTCTAAAAAAAAAAAAAATCTTCTGGTTTTGCCCAAATGCATCACGAGCCTCCACTCACATTCCCTGTGGGACTGTGGGAGTGGCTGGTGAGCTACATGCAGACACAGCACAGTCTGCGCGTCCTCCTGGGGCCAGACCGAGGGGTCTAGTGCCTACAGCTGCGCACCTAGATAACATCAGCACACACCAGTAACTCCCACACCGCGGTTCAAGAGCCGGGCTGGGTCAGGGAGGGACAGGTCAGTACCTGCCACAACAGAAGAAACAAACACCACTGCAAAATCATAGGGAACATCATCAGTTTGAGCCATGCCAGACTCAATCTACCGCACACGTCTGTGTTGAAATCATCTCAGTGCAACTGCGTTGTCTGTCGTTCCCCGTCTCCCAAAAGGAAGCGAGCATTTGTTTCTCCCTTGCTCTTTTCCGATTCGGTTCCGCAGCCTCTTCTGCTGCAGAGGGCTTGTGGGTGCAGAGACTCAGGGCCCCAGGTCAGCACTGCCTCCCCATGACTGCCCGGCAGCCCCCCAGGCAGACGGTAGCGACACTCACTCTGTGCGTGTTGTTGACAACTAAAGGGTCAGGGTGGCCGTAGTTGGGCGGGTTGGCGTACGGGTCGTAGCCGAGCCTGGCGAGCATCGGTGCGATGTGGGCCATATCCTGCAGCACATCCCCTGGGATGTGCCCGATCCACTTCGATAGCGCCTCCATGTTCACCGGCTTGATAACCTGGTCTGTTGATCTTTCTATCCTGGGGAAAAATAATAAAGGAAAAAAACAAACCAAGACACTAAAGTTGGACTTCACACACGTACTGGGCTCAGACAGGAGAGCCTTCAGCTAGGTTCACTGCCACTTCAACATTTTGCTTCCACTGCCCAAGACACGCGTGCAGCATGAATGCTCGTTGCCTGCCGGGTCCACCTGGGTCAGTGCCGGCACGAGGCACAGTGGGGGCAGCTGCTTCCCGCTTACAGCCCTGCTCTGGGGGAATGGATCCTGGAAGGGGTTTCCACAGCCCCAGAGGTTGGGTCCCACTGTATAGGTTGGGTCCCATCCTCCACTGGTGTCAGGGTGTTACCAGGACACCTCTGCTTATTAGAGGAAAATAATGAAAGATGTGGGGTCTGATACACCACAGGACCCCACTGAAAATCCAAACACTTAGCTGTTTAGGCAACCTCAGCAAGATTTACTCTGAGCAAATAGTGCTAAAAGGCCTGGAGAAATCATCGCTTCAGCCATCAAAGGTGCCTGCAGCTCTATCCTGCCCCACAGCTGCCTTCCTGGTCCGCCTGGGGTAAGGGCGCTGGGGCGTGCTCCCCACCAGCCATGCTCCCTGCCCTCCAAACCTCAGTGGGACGCTGGCCCGGGGCGAGCAGCCGCCTGCTCGACTCCAGCCGAAGGAAACCACACCCCGCGTGGCACAGGCAACACAGCGTCCTAAGAAGGATGAACGTGCACATAGGCTGCGGATCCCGAGCCTCGTGAGAGCGTCCCAGTTACCCACTGCTAAGGCACAGGCAATGCCGCACAGCCTCGTAGGGAAGAGCGTCTCACGGCGGTGGGAAGCGGAGCCCGGCCGCACACCCACACCCACGTCCATCCCCGAGAAACACAGCAGCTGCGTGTCCACCGCTGCCCGCACCACTCGGGCATGAGCAATTCATACAAAGACTGCTTGTACGGTTCCCTTACACCACTGATTAAATTTTGCTAAGTTAGACTTAAGCCTCCATTGTGGAAATAAAGAGCATTAAAAAAGGAGAAGGCGGCGGGAGAAGGCAAGGACCCCCTGGCACCCAGAGATGGACAGCCAGCAAGGAGGGAGTGCTGGGGTGTGTCTCCACGGAGCAGGTATTTCTTTTATTCTGCAATACCAGCACGAAACCTGGCAAGAATTGCTGCTCACTGCTGAAAGCTATTCATTAGCAGCAAAACTAATCGCAATAAGGAGGTATTTGAGGACGGGTAGAGAAAAGAGACATTGAAGAGCTCACGTTTCAGAGCAAGCAGTTCTTCTCAAATTAGAGACCAAAATTCTTTCTGCAGAATAAAGCAGTCACCTGCTCCCAAAATCCTCGCCTGACAAGCTGCTCTGTTCGTTACAACAGATTGCTAGTATTCAAGCCATTTTCTACTCAGAAACACAAAACCTACTGCAGCAGAACTGGACGTGTTGCCACTTCTGTCCCTGAAAAAGCACGCATAAACATAAACAATGTGTCTTTGGCCCCAGTTTTAGCCTTGACCTGCTTCATGTAATGAAAATGCTCCTCGAAAAGCCGAGGCAGGAGCAGAGACACTCACTTGGAAAGCGACACCCCACCGGGCTTCCCTATCAGCTCCTCATGGTGCAGCACCGTGTCGCTCCAGGAGATGTCCAGGAACTTCATGATGGCATGCATGGACTGCTCAGGGTGCAGCACCAGCTGCTCGTAGTAGACAGGCAGGCACCGGGACCGCCCGATCTCCAAGCACTGGGAGTACATCACCTCGATGGCTTTGTTCCACTTGGTCAGGCAGTCTCGGTAACTGTTCAGGTCAAAGCCCGCGATCGTCACTTTCCGCGTGATCATGGAGTGGACGGAAGCCCGGCCGTCTCGAACCATCAGGAGGAATTTGGAATTGGGGAACAGCCTGGACAGGTAGACAGAGGACTTCAGTGTGAAGGGGTCCTTGTTGCACAAATACCTGGCTGGCTCACCATGCTTGGCGATCACTTCCAGTATAAAGGCCTGCATAGCAGCATCCAAAACTTGGTCCGTCACCCCCGCTTCATCCAGGCGCATCTTCTCTCGCCCTGATTTGGACCAGGCCTGCCGCATCGCCAGCACACGGGGGATGATACGGGTCTCCTCTCCACAGCGCACCTCAGGGTGGGCATCAAGCATGGCCCTCATCAGTGTCGTGCCGCTCCGTGGGACCCCACCAATGAATATCAGGGGCATCTCCTTGCTGTAACGGTACTCGACATGGTTGGAGTCCATCATGACCAGCTCCTCATTCTCAGGTCTCATCAGCCTGTGCCTCCTCTCGCTCAGGACCTGCTGGCACTCCAGAACCTGCTGGCCGAGGTGCAGGGTCACCATCAGGGCAACCACCGAGCCCACGACCAGCAATGCCCTCCTCATGGTGACCCGCATCCTGTTCTCCGCACAGGCTGGTGACCACGCTTCAGCTTTCAGCTAGCAAGTGTTCAACCCAACAGGCATCTGCAAAAGAAACACAGCACGGTCAGAGGAGCAGGAGCCGCAATCCAGCCTGGCAGCACCTCAGCGTCCAGCCTGGCTCCTTCAGGACGCTGACACCATCCCAGGCTTTCATCATCTCTTTCACTTATCAGCAACTTCCAGGCTAGGTGCCTTCTACCCAGGAGGTAATTAAAGTCTGCCTCAGAGCACACCCAAAGAGATTATTTCTGGACTGTTTGTGTATCCAGAATCACAGGTTGACAGCTGAAGCAAAGCTCCAGGAACATTTCAGAGAGGAGGGGCCATGCGTACCCAGTCAGTCCTTAAAAAGACTTTTATAGAGAGTCTGTTCCATCCCGGATAATGCCCAAACCCTCCCTGCAGTTCTCCTTCCTTACAAAACTGAGCTCAGCACACCACCACCTTCCCACTTTCCTCAGCCACCTGTCTCCTTCCTACATTTTCTTTAGTTTCAGTGTGCTGTCACAGGGGAGGGGGGAAAGCTGAAGTAAGAGAAAAACAAAAGCATCTCATGCAAATGTTAAGGGTCTGAGTCAGGAGCAGCAGTCACCCATTAGAATGAAACATGATGAGAAATTAAATCACCTGAAGGCTAACAACAACACGCAGAGTCAGGGTTAAATGCCCTTCCTCCAGAGACTGACCTTACATAAAAATCCTTGAAGACTTCATCTGGCATTAAGGCTTTTTGGGTTTTCTGCGTCTTGGTAGGATATCCAGCAGGAAGCCTGCAGTTTCTGCAAGTCCCCTGCTCTGCTGCCTACCCGGCAGGGACTCCTGTGAACACTGGCACTGCTTCCCACACCCTCCCCTCTTCTGCTCCATTTGTGAGCACAGGTTTTGCAATCCTCCCCTGGGCTCACCCAGGGATTTCAAGTTCTTTGTGATTATGTGGCTGGGGCAGGAGCTGAATGGAGTGGAAGGAACGGGACGTCCATGTGTTTTATTTTGCTGACAATCCAAAGAACTGCTTCAGAAAAACGTCTTCTCCTCTCGATTTTCTCCATGAAAGAGCACATTTAGCAGCAGCCCGTGCAAAGCCCCTTTCAGCCAGGCAGCCTCCCTGCCCCTGCCCTACCTGCCAGCACCGGCGGCCCCAGAACCAGCCGGGCACTGGAGGACTCGATCCGTTCCCCTTCCAGCCCCTGACGTGCTGCTCCACCTACCTGGACTGGCGAAGCGGTCAGCTGCTCACTATCCACCCGTGCCGCTTTTATCCGCTTCTGCTCAAACCACTGGATTACCACGACACAAAAAGGCAGCGCCTCTCTGCCCACCCAGGCATGTGTTATCCCATCCCAGCGGCAAAGTAACATCACCACCGAAATTATTTTTGTGGCTCTTTAGCACCACAGTTAACATCCTGCCCAAGTGCTTGGTAAACATACCAAGGTTAAACAGTTTCAAATGCATGCCCATATACTATATAAAAGCCAGAAAAGTCAAATGCTGGTCCATTTGTTTAGATGTAAATCACAGGGAACAACAAACAGCTCTGGCATTTATGCAGCACGAAGCCAGAGTCAGACGCATTAAAAAGACAAGTGCTCATCTGCTCCATCCTGCTATCTTGATCTGTTTCAGTCATGTAAATATATTCAAATGTTCACCCTAAAAATAAGTGCACATGCCACAAGCCCATGCATCGTAGCTGGAGCAGTCAGGATTTAAGGCCAACCGGAACGATTATGGCTATGCAGACAAGACAGGCTAATTAGCAGGAAAGACCTGCAGCTTAAAAAGGAGGCTGGAGCACAGAAGTGCTCTGTTCTTTGCAAAAACGGCTTACAGTAAGCGTTTCCCACCAAGATGCTCCCAGCAGCTCTGGTCTGAGTGCCGCCAGAGAGGAAAAAAGAACAAAGAGACTCACTCATTTTGCTGTGCAAAGTGGGAGGCTGGCTGGGAGCCTGCGGTACTGGGCCCTGCTCCGGCAGCACCCGGTGGGACAAAGTGCCATGTCCCTGGGGATCATCCTGCCGCCCTGGCCAGGGCAGACACACAGCCCCCACTGCTGCCCATCCAACGCCACCGGCACGGGGAAGCTCTTGATCCGCTGTGGGACAAGAGGAAAGGCAGAGAGGCAGGTGCCGACGGCTGCTGTCAGGGAACATGGCTTCTCCCTTCCTGCTGTGCTCTGGACTCTCCCCACTGCTGCAGCACAGAACAGTCCCGCTCTGCCTCCTGCACGGCAGCCGCGGGCACTGGCAGGACTGAAGCAGAACAAACTTCTCTGGTGGGATTACCCCAGTGTGCCCAAGCAGGCCATGAGCGTGCTTGGCAGCGGTCTGCTGCGCAACTGCAAACGATCCTGGCCTATTTTCAACTCTTTGGTGCAATCCTCCACTAAGAAGTCCCCGAAATTTATGGGCCTTATTAGTCTACGAGAGAACAGGGATGGATAATTTCCTCCACAGCAGGTATCTGGTGGAAAATATCATGGCATAATTAGGTGGCACAGCTGTCTGATCAGAGATGACCTTCTAGTCCTTCAGATGCCCAAGCTGGCTCTGAGAGGTTTTCACTCCAGCAGGAATTAGGGAGCTCTTAGGGGCTTGTCTGGCACATCACGGCACGGACTGAAAACCACTGCAGCTGGTGACAGGGAACAGAAATCCAAGTGCCAGCAGCCAACCCCGAGCTGAAGCTCCCGAGTGCAGCTCAGATGCTGCAGGACAGGGACTCTGTCCCCGACTGCGATCGGGGCAAGGCTGGTACCAAGAGCAGAGAGCGGGGGGAGGATGGGAGCTGGTGGGGAAGTGACAGCAGAGCAGTGACAAACAAGGACACAAGAGGTCCTGCAGGCAGAAAGTCTTCCTTATTTTGCATGCTGATCGGACATTACTATAAACAAGGCTTAAACCATTCCTTGTCAGCTTGTGAAAGCAGTACATTAACTGGGCATCAGCGGTGGTGTGCACAGACATATGAAATATTCACCAGCCCACACCCAGCATCACAGGGAAATCAACTGCTCTGGCGCTGCCATCCATATGTACTTACCTTCCCCCGGTAAGTTCATTTTGCTGCTAGCTGAGCTTCATGCTAAAACACAGGTGGCCACGAAAATACCTAATGGGAAAGAAAAGCCACAATGCAGACTTATTTATTTATCACAGGCATCTGCCCGCATGGTGATGACCGATGCTCTCCTCCCTGCCACACGCACCCCTCCTGCCCACAGCCTCCCTCCGAGGCCAGGGGAAAAGTGGTCCCGGCTCACGGGCAAGCACTGGCAGCCAGATGAGGCATGCCGGCGACTTGGCCATCCACCCGGAGGCACCAGCACCGCTCCACCACGACAGCGATCGCAGGGCTGAGTCACAAGGGAAAACCGAGGGAAGCGCGAAGGCGGCTGCCCTTTTAGGAAATGAAACCTCCTGGAAGGGAGAAGCCTCAGCAGGACAGGAGCAGCTGGAGTGTTTAAAACCCAGGGGACAACAGTCTGAACACGGCATGCTTCCATTGCACACAAGCGACTGGCGCAACAGCCCCTCCCAGGGGAAGCAGCTCCAGACTTGCCTGCTGCAGGCTTTTGTACAAATACTGAAATCAGGCACAAGTCAGACTATAGTCAGAGTCCCCAAACCAGCAACAGCGAAAGGAGACGGGGTCCAGAGGACTCCCCAGGTCTAGCAGGTCATCCTCGTGTCTCCAGGCAGGGTCACAGGGACGACAACCTCTGCACTAGGAGCTGCGCACACTGCCAGGATCTCCCCGGCTCCAATCCAAGAAACAGATCTCTCTCCAGCCTCACCACCTGCCAAGGCAGCAGCGCCGGACCCTCGCAGCACGCAAACCCCACCACATAGGAAACCAAAACCCACACAATGGCCCAAACACCAGGTTTCCCACAAGGACACAACACCTGTGCCCATAAGGACTGCACCCAACCCGGGGAGCCCAGCAGCCGCCTGCACCACCTTGGCTGAAGATGTCCTGCAAGCACAGAGCATCCCAGTGACAGGGGAGACAAGGGGTCCTGCCCGCGTCCCGCTGGCAGTACGGCAGCCACATCCCTACAGGACACCCTCCTCCAGGCACAGAAGGGCAGCAACAGGGGGTGAACCTGTCCCAGCAGGGCTGCAGCTTTCCAAGCAAAGCTGCCGTCCGGGGGGCTGTGCTGCAGCAGAGCACCCCGAGGGGCCTGAAACTGGTGGGCAGGCAGGATGGCACTCCTCTCCAAGGCTCACAGCACGTGCACGGGACCACAGGCTCATCGCAGGGCTGCTGCAGCTGGGCCCTTCCCGCAGTCAGCTCCCCTTTGATGCACGATGGTGTCCCGGCCTCAGAGGATGCTTCCGAGAACATTTCAAGTACGGACACTAATTGTTATTCCAGCCACCCCAGAGTCTCCTCCTCTCCTGTCCAGCTGCCATCAAAAGTCACACGGCCCCTCCACTTTAGCACTAATTAGAAACTAGAGGGAAACTCCACCCAGCACAAACTCTGGAAGAGCTTATCTGCAGTGCACACATCGCCCTTCTTCCCTGCAAGGCCTTCTGCTTGACACTGGCCTGGCGCCCATCGACCACAGGATTTCAGGTCTGGACAAGGCTGCAGGTCTGTGGAGCGGTAGCTGCATCCCTGGAAGTGCTTCTGCAGTGCCACAAATGATCTGGTGCACAGAGCGGCAGCGGTTTAACAGCCCAGCCCCAAGACACCCTGCTCCGGAAACGGCTCCAGCTCTTGCCCGTGCACACACAGACAGACACACAGACACACACACGCTTGCAGACTTCCTTCCTGACACCTCCCACCGCAGCACGGGGCCGTGCAGCGTGCCACCGCACGGCTGCTGCGCCGGCCAGGCGGGCACCGCAGCTGAGCGAGCACCAACAGCGAGCATCAACTGCCTGCAGCCTCCACGTCCTCCTTCACCTGCTGTTGTGAAACAGGCAAACCACCACCACTGCTGGAGAGCAGCCTCACGTGTCGGCACAGCGCGGCATTCGTGCAGCCGGGGCCTCTGGAGCGAGGGAGCCATGCACCATCTGGAGTGATGAAACAGTGTCTCAAGTCCATTTTTTAAAATAGCAAAGTGTTACAAACAAACAACAAAGCCAGTTTCTACAAGAAGCTCAATATTATTAAAAGACAAAAAAAAAAAAAAAGCATTTTTCTTTAAACCGTTCCCAGAAACAACTGCTATTAACTGCAACTTCCCCAAAAGACATAGGTGTGGCCTGGAAAACTTTAGCTCAAATCGTTGGTGCTTAATAAAAGGATGAGGAACAGCAGATGTCTTTGTGGCGGAACAGCAGCAGAAGCTGTGGTCAGCAAGAAATATCCTAATATATCTAGCTTGCATCTTTACAAATCAGCAAAATTTAATCACTTAATTGATAGTCTTCAGTTAATTCACATGCGGCATGCAACACAAAAATAAACACAGCTTGCCTGAGGGCAAACACTGCCATCCCAGCCAGAGCCCAGACAAACGAGACGCACTGTCACGAAGGCAGGCATGCTTCTCCTGGTCTCTCCTGGTGGCAACTCGTAATGTGCATTTCAAAACACCCGATGACTCCAAGGCACCTCCCTTAGCAGGACAGAGATGCTCGTGTCCTGAGGAGGCAGCAGCAAACAGGGTCAAACAAGCGCCGGGAGAAGAAAGCCGGGAAGAGCCGGTGGGAGCTGCTGGCAAGGAGTGTGGACAGGCTGCCGGCACGCAGAAGCACAGGGTGTTCCTCCACCTCAGTTTCAAAGCAGCCCGAGCGAAAGCTGATCAACACGCTTTAAAATGTTCACCAAGAGGTCAATGAGCAGCCTCGGAAGGCAGCAAGCACAGAGCAAGCACCGATCTCTGCTGGCTGCTGCATGTCCGTGGAGGCAGCCGAGGGGACGGCAGAGGCTGAAGCTCACCGAAGTGCCGCGTCAGCCCTGTTGCACAACCCTCGTCCACCCCCAGCACAGCAAGGATCGATCCCCGTGATCGATCCTGGGACAGCCAGCCTGCGGGAGCAGGGTCCAGCCTACGCTGCAGTTTGCTGCCCACCCCAATCAATACCGCAGCCACTCACAGCAGAACAGGAGCTCTGCACAAACCTCTGCTGGAGGTGAGCAACGGCCTGAGGCTCCAGGCAGGGAGAGAAGAGTCCATTTTTACGTGCATGAAATTAAGCTGTAGCTGGCACCTACAGCACTCAAGGAAAAAAAAAAAAAAAAAAGAAGTTGCTTTCAGGCCACCAAGTGGTGAGAACAGCAACATCAGAACAGTTTTTGCTTATTAAAGCTAAAGATGCACTGCAGGCCACAAACACAGACTTATCTACAGGAATCAGAAGCCAATCCCAGTAAACATACATGGATTTCAGAGCACTTAAGGGTTATGTGTCCCTTTGAAAATCCCCAAATAGAACAAACAGCACCGTGGTTTGCATTTGCAACGCTGACATCATCCCGAGTGAAACTGGAAGAAATAGGCAAAAGACTGCAAGAACTGGTGTTTAAGTGCACACCTTAGCACCCAGACCACAAGGACGGTGTTTAAGCTTGCATCTTAGCACCCAGCCGGCTCAGCTCACCTCCACAACAGCCACAGGGCACACCAACGCTGCCGTGCTTTCAGGTCCTGCCCCGTTTCCTTTCAGCTGAGCACACTCAACGCGATGCACCGGCCAGAGTCCCTGCAACGACGCTGGCTCCCCACCATCCCCTCTTCACCTTCCACTGCGAAAGGTGCTTGCTGTCACTCTGGCAGCTCCGCTCAGACGCTGAGGCCACCCCAGCAGCTAGGCGCGAGGGTCCGGTGGCACAGCCCACCACCACGGTGCTGCTCCCGCTGCCCAGCACTGCCACGACTACAGCATTCCTGCAGCCCAGAGGTCAATGGCTCAGACCTGCAGGGGCAAGGTGGTTTCACAAAAGATGGTTTCACAAAAGACCTTTTCTCTCCTCAAGCCCTACTCCGGGGAACACATGGGGGAATTTATTCTCACAGCTGAGTACATAGAAAAATAAGCTAGCAGAACCTGATGCCCCGAGGATTAAGGCAGTGTGCACCAGCTTCAAATACTGGCTTTCTCGCTCAGAAAATCCTGTGAAGTGGAAGCCCCAATCCACGCAGCGCATTCCCAGCCGAGCACCCCAGCACACCATCCCAGGAGAGCCCCTGGCCAGGATGCATGCACAGCACGCCAGCCTGGTTTAACAGGCTCTAAATCACACCGACAAAGAATTGACAGACATTTCACAGCACAAATGTACTGTTTGCTTATTGCCTCAAGGCTGTTACGATTAGAAAAACATTTTATTATCCTGCTCAATTCTACAATGTTCCCAAAATAATAAAAATCCCACCAATTTACAGCAGCTTCACTCCGCCCACCTCTTGTTCCAACCACAGCAATGGCATTTTATCGTCCAGTGATGGAAACCACAATATCGACTTCTGCCAACCTCTCCATAAGGCAACAGCCTTTCTCTCAAACTAGCTGATTAATTATGAAATGCCCAAAGTGAAACCTGCCGGCAAAAGGCTGCGATGGAGGCACCCACCCCAGTGACCTGGCACAAGCCACCGTTTGCACCGCACCCCAGCAAAGCTGCAGCAAAGCCAGGAGGGAAGGGGCTCGCCACGTCCCCCTCTTGGCCCAAGGAGCAGGGTCGGGAGGCACAGCTGCCGCTGGAAGGACCGAGCCGAGTGAGAGGGTACAGGCGGGGACGGGAGACCCACCCGCCGCCCCACGCTGAAAGGGAAGGTGCCGGAGCAGGAGGGGTGTCTGTGACCCCCCCTCCCAGCGACGGATGGAACCCCCGGCAGATCGGCTCTGTCTCCGCTTCGGAAACACTTGTGCCAAAACGGGATGAGAGCTCTGCGCTTCGGAGGGACGCTTCTGACTTTTAATCAACCTGAAGCTCCAATTCACAGAGCTTTACCTTTTCTTAATTATTCTGCAGTTGCTGCCTCGGGGGACAAAGACAAAGCCAGTGTGGGGGCCACTGCAGGACCTGCACGAACAGTGACAGACAGACAAACACTCTCCCGTGCTTGCTCCCCTTGCGCACTGACCAGTGGCCCCGTCATCCCACTCCTCCCTCCCCAGAGTTGGACTCTTGGGAAGCACGGAGCTGTTCCCCTGCTCTGACCAGGGTCCCTCCAACTCCCACCCCTGGCCCAGGGTAGGTCCCAGGGAACCCCTCTGGAGATGGGTGCAGGGAGCGCTGCAGGGTGAGGGGAGCCGGAGTTCGCAGCCTCCGCATTAACTCACTATACTTGGTGCAAACACGACTCTTCTGTCCCAAAACTGAACAAAGATTCCCCGCGTGGATACAGCTGGTCAAAGCCTGCTACACAACAGGGAGAAAAAGAAGTTAAAGGAACTGCTAGAAAAAATACTATCTTCAAAAAACATTTTCCAAATCCACATGTCAAACTCTCAGTCTCAACAAACTCCATTCTTGCACGCACAAAGATCAAGATTCGCAAATAAAAGATTGTTTCTGCAAGAGAAACCCCAAAACCTCAAACGTGCTTAAGAAACAAAATCAAAATATTTTACTTCCCCACGCAGCAACACCAGCATCCCCAGAGCTGAAGGCACTGACTGAGGAGATGGTAGTGTGGGCAGAGGGGCACGCTGCACACCCCTCAGGCAGCAAGGCAAGGAAGAAACACCATGGCTAGCCGTGCTTCGGCGGTGGTGCCACATCTTCCAGCACAGGCTGGCCCCAGAATCTCCACCGTGGCCCAGCCAGACTCGACGTGTCGCCTGCCACAAGGGCGAGCATTTGGCGTTTTCACAAAGCCAGTAATTTTGGGAAGGGCACAGAGTGCTGCCCAGCACTGACTTCAGCAATGCGTGAATACGTGGCCTCCCACTCCATAGGGCGCAAAGCCCGTGTGCCTGCACAGCCCCCAGTGAGGATGTGTAACCACCTCCCACCGAGCCCCGGCATGGCAGAAGCTCTTGTGAAACCGTGGATGGAAGAAAAGGAAATGGGACCTTCTGAGACGTGCTGCGCTGTGGCTGACCCGTAAGACAAATTACCCTGAACTAGCACATCCGAGTGCTTCATGGCTCAGTTCCTGTCTTCAGAAGCCCAGCTGTGAGCCCTGGGTCCTCTGCTGTCATTTACATCTGCAAATGCTGGGCCACCGAGGGCTGCCTCTGCATGCCGTCCTTCCTCTGCATGCCACCCGGCCGCGCTGGCCTGCAGCCAGCTGGGAGCACAGCTGCCTGGGGAAGCGGGCCGGGTGCTCTCCCACCCCCCTTACAGCGTGTCTGGGCACAGCCGCTGCCAGAAACGGTCACTCACGCTGCAGGATCCACCCCCAGCACCAAACAGGAACAGGAACACCGGAAAAACCCCAGCTGCTTCTCCCTGCCCCACCAGAGCAGCCTGCGACTGCAGCAGCTCCGGAGCCGATGAGCCGGTGGTCATTTCTCTATGGAGAAGCGCCTCGACGCCGCGGCCACCTGTGGATTCCCCATTCTCGGTTTGGGCTCACTCGCCTGGGAAGGCATGATGGGAACCAGCCGCTTGCTTAACTTCCGAGCGCTGTGGATTGAGCAACCCTCTGCTGCTATCAGTGGTTCTTGTTTGCAGACCCTGTGAGGGGGAGAGGGGCGCGGGGCGGCTTCTCGGCGGGACCTCCCACGCGCTGCACGGCTCCCACGGACACGGCTGGCCCCGGGCAGCGTCGCCGACCCTGCGCTCCTGGCTGCCCATGTACTTGCGAGGCCAGCACAAAAGGATGGACTGGGCAAAAACAGGGGGAAAAAAGCATTGTTCACCTTTAGACAGGTTTTCTTTGAGGAGAATCCCTGCAATGCTGGAGGCAGACAGGGATTTAGGAGAACTGCACAGACTAAAGGCTTGCAAAATGGTATGCAGCAAAGCAGGCAGGCGACAGCATAGCAAGCTTCTCCCACCGGTCTGCACGCTCTCTGCCTGCACTCGGACGGCTGCGAAATCCAAAGTGAAACACGCTCTGCTGAGGCATGAGGCTGAGGCTTCCTAAACGCATCACAAATTCCTCAGAAGACGCATCTGTACGGTGCCAAATAAAACCACCTGCTGGGCGTTTGTTTTCTCTCTCCAAAAAGGTTCTTGACAGTCACTGCATTTTATAGTGCTCCTGCCACCCCACACATCCCCTGAAGGCTCAGCATAGCTGTAATGCAAACTGCCTTTGGAAGTATCTTCCTAAAATAGCGTCACAAATTACTAATACAGTTTTTAAAACCTACAGGCAGACAACGGCAGCAGCACGAGCCTGCCCGTCCTTCTGGTGAGCCCACCAGCAAACCATGTCCCGGAGAGACCCACAGCAGCTCCCACCTCTGCGTCCCCAACCTGGGACACCTCGCCAGCGCCAGTGTGGACGGCATAATTCTGCCCGTATGCCCCTGCAGCAATGCCCCCCAAAGCTGGCTGCAGCATCAGCTCCAGGCAACGCCGGGAAGGACCGGCATGGCACCATGCATGGCTCAGCCACCGCCGCAACACACGGTGCTGCTCACCGCAGGCAAGGGGCTTTCGGCTCGGCAGAGAGGGACCCAGAGCTCGATGGTGGCTCTCCCATCTCAGCTGACATGCCACCAAACATCAAGATGTGGAAACCGGATCTCGTAGTCGGGCCCAAGCAGCGACACTCCAGTCTTCTGGGAAACACGGAGCTGCGGGCAGCAGCCAGTCCCTGCTCCCCCGGAGAGCAGCACCACCCCCCGAGCACACACCCAAGCACAGAAGCAACTTTCAAGAACGGAGAAAGCTCAGCGCTCTGGACCAAAACACCAGGCTGCTGGGACAGCGTTCCTCGGTGCACCAGCAAGATCTACCAGCCCCTTCCTCAAACTCCACCCTTGCGGGTTCACGCGCAGACCGTGCGGTGGTTGTGAAGGTCAGCGCTGGAAATCACCCCTCAATTTCAGGGGCTGCCTCCCCTGACATTGCGTGAGCACCCTGCAGACCCTTGGCTCTCTCTGTGGGCAGCACAGCATGCCTGTTCCTGCCAGGTGCAGCAGGCACGCAGGCAGCCACCGAGCACAAGCTGCAGTCAGGCACGCTATTACAAAACCCCGCTTGGAGGAAACATTTGAACCTGCGTTGGCACTTGACAAGCTCCCCACGAGCACGCTGCAGTATTCCCAGAAAAGCAATGTCAAATTCGGAAACCTGTTAGCACAAATCATTTTAATCTCTCCACTCACCCTTGCTGAGTACCCGAGCGTGAGAGAGCAACACAGCTGTGCAAAGGGGAGACTCGCCGCCCGTATATTAAGTACAAGCAGCTGGTGGGGCCTGGCTCTGACTCGCAGAGGAAGACGCGCGAAGGGGTTTCAAGCTGCGAGATGTTTTTTGGACAGAGACCGAGCACGCAAACAAACGCAACGAGTGACAGAAGAAAGGCCCGCGCGATGCAAACCATACCCTTCCTATGGAAGATCGCGGCCCAGCTCACGCTGCCGGCAGCAGGAGCATGCTGCCAGCAGCGCCAGGGACCGTGACTCTGGCCACGAGTCCCAAGGAACTGGAGCTTGCTAGGGAAATAGTGTGGATCTCACAGCCCTACCGTGCAGCACCGCAGGGCAGCGGCCGGGTGACACAGGCAGAGCAGGGAGAGCACCAATATTTTGGGTGGGCCGTGAGGCACCAACACAGCTGCTCGGGACCCTGTCTGCAACCCCCCTGCGGAGGAACCCCGCGGCCGCCCAGCAGAAGCTGCAGCTGCCCAGACCTCGGCTGCCGCCAAAACCTTTCGTCCCAAAACGTGAGGCTAACGCCGAGTGAGACCCGCAGGTGCAGCCTCTCACCCAGCCCGTGGCTGCCCAGGCCGCCACGACGCAGGCAGCCACGCTCGCCCCAGCGAAGGAGGGCAGCCCCGAGCCCCGGGCTCAGCCCCAGGTGCCTGGACAGACAGACAGCCCCGACCCGTGGGTGCCTCCTGACGGGTGGCGTGCCCGAGCCTGCTCTCCACGCTCCTGTCCCGTACGACAGCACGCGGGTGACGGAGGGCACAGCCCGGTGCTGGGCTCCCAAAGGGGTGCCGGGGTACCGAGGGGAGCGTGCTGGAAAGCAGGCAAGAGGGAAAAAGATTTACACGGAGCACCCCGCACCGAGCACCCCGCACCGCACCACAGGCCGCGCACCCTGCACTGCGCACCGCCTGCTGCGCACCAAGCACCCGCACACGGCGCGGTACGCACCCTGCACCGCCCCGTCCACCGTGCAGCCTGCACCGCTCCGTGCGCCGAGCGCCC
>VZTL01030644.1:57493-80523 GCA_013400535.1 Scopus umbretta
GGGCGGGGGGTGACCGCGCCAGCAGCGAGCACCCCCGGCCCCCAGCAGCCCGCGGGGTGCTGCTGGCACAGCGCCCGGCACCGCTGCGGTCGCAAATGGCGAACTGAGCAAAGTGGGCGCGCAGGAAAATGCCACCGACGGTGCCTCGGCGGGAGGGAAAGGGGATGGGAAAGGGGAAAGAGGGAGCGAGGCCCGAGGAGAGAGGGGAAGCGCCCGGCGGGGAGGGACAGCCTCCCAGGGGCAAAACTCCTCGTGGAAGTGAACGGGTCTTTGACTGACTGTCGTTACTGCTGTTAATTATTTACCGCTCAGGTGAACCCGGCTGCGTGGCCGCTCACGGGTGTGCCTCTTGGCCCGTACCCACCAGCGTGGCCCTGGGAGCCCCTGCTGCCCACGCTCTGCTGGCACGGAGGGAGTCGGGAACCCCCTGTGCTCCAGCAGCTCCCGGGGTGCCCCGAGCCTCCCCGGCTGCGAGAATCGTAGAATCATTAAGGTGGGAAAAGACCTCTCAGATCATCTTGTCCGACTGTCAGCACCACCATGTCTACCAAACCACGTCCTGAAGTGCCACATCCACGCGTTTTTTGAACACCTCCAGGGACGGTGACTCCACCACCTCTCTGGGCAGCCTGTTCCAATGCTTGACCAAAAGCAGAGGCCCCACAGGGGCTGGCAAGGCCAGGCTGGAGGAGCCTCCTGCCACCTCCTTTCCTGCGCATGCTGCTGTTTTCACCACAGGTCCCCTTGTTCCCACTGCAGCCTCGGTGTGTTTGGGGGGGTGCTGCCTGAGAGCGACTCCCCTCGGAAAATCACCCTCCACCACGTCCCACCCGGCTTCCAGCACGAGGCTTGAGCGCAACGGAAAAGCAGAGCTGACGCAGAGCGTCCCACGGCCACATTCACGCACCACCGACTCGCAAGCAGCTCTAGTCTTCCATTTTTTTTAATTTGCCTCGCAAGGTAGAGTACATCCAGGGAACGTGCAATGTACAAGGAAAGTGCCGAGCAGGCGAGCGTGGTGGGAGGCGGGGGCGCCCCACGGGGCCCAGGACTCGTAGCTAGCAGGCGGCACACTCAGTCGGAGGGCGCGTCAGGGGTGACAAAGGTGCCCTTCTGGTCCCACTGCATGTCCCGGATGCGGCGGATGGACTGGATCTGGGGCTGGAAGGCAGACCACTCATTCCAGTGTCGGAAATCTCCGGTCTCAAAGAGGTACTGGTAGCCTCTGTAGCCAGGGTACTGGTACCCGACCCAGCTGCAGGGAAAGCAAACAGAGGGCACCTGAGTGGGTGGCGATGGATGCTACAGGCAGCAGTGACACGGCTGGCACGCTCTTGGGAAGCCGGCAGAGCCCCCTGCCTCCTGTGTGCTGGGTGTGACCCCCTGGGTGACGGGTTACACCACCAAACACAGCCGTGCGGCAGTTTCTGGCTGCCCGAGAGCCCCATGTGGGTGCTCGGGATCAGCGAGCAGGGGCGCAGGGGAGGACGGGGAGCCTGGCAGGAGGCAGCCGCTGCCGCGGCCCGGCTTACGTTCCACTGGGCACCTGCACACTGCCCACACGGTCGCAGAAGCCGTAAGCCCAGAGGCTGGGCACATCGTCTTCCTGGATTTCCATCTTGTTGCCCTTGAAGTCAGCAGACTCATACAGGGAGATTTTGTGGTCCTCAGCCTCCTGGGGAAGACAGAAGGAAGGCGCTGGGTTGCGCGGCCGAAACCCTGGAGCTTGCTGCAGCGAGGCATTGAGTGGCACGGGTCCGGCCCTGGCCAGACCCCACGGGGTGCTTTCTGCTCCTAGACCACCCACCATTTTGATGGGACGCATCGACATGAAGCAGTCGCTCCGGTAGCTGCTAGACCAGGTGTCCCAGCGAGGGTACTCGCCCTTCTCCAGGATGAACATCTCCCCGCGCATGTTGGCCTGCTCGTAGGCCACCCAGCTGAGGAGAGGGGTAGGACAAGACAGCGGGTCAGATGCCACCCAGCAGCTCTTCTCCTGCTCTGTCAGCCTGCGGGGCACTGGAGCCAGCCTCCCAGCACCCAAAAAAGGCTACGGGTGTCAGGACTGGCCCCACCATCCTGCTCCCGCCTTTCTCAGAGCACAGGCACTATGGCGTGCACAGAGCTGGCAGCTGCCATGAAGCACTGAGCCCGCAGGCTCTCAGCTGAGCGCTCGCTGGTGCACGCATCCGAGGCCATCAGCAGCAGACACCAGCGTGATCGCCGCGCTCCTCTTCCTCAGCCCGGGGAACGGTGGGACCCTGAGGCAGCTGGCCAGCCCTGCATGCTGCGCACCGCAGCCTCGTCCTTGCGTTGTCTCAGGACTTTGTTTTCCCGCTTGTGCCACTGAGCCCGGGCCAGAGCTGCCCAGGCTGTCTAATCCTGGCACGCTTGCATGCTTCACTGCATCAGCGTCAGGCAGCGCTGGCATTCATCCCATTACCAGCGTACGGGCACTCAGGGCTTATTCAGCTGCAATGTCAACTCTTTAGCAATGCCACGAGGTGCTGCTGCGCTGTGAATGTCACAGGCTCAGGGCTCCAAAAGCCTTCGACACCAGAACAGCTCTGCATTTGCTGCTTGCTGTTTCCCTGCAAAACGGGGCTATTTCTGCAGATGCCAACAGGTATTTTCCTAAGGGCAGGAGACATGTTTGTGTACCATGAGCTTACGCTGACTTCTAAGGCTGAGCTCAGTTGCTTTTGCTTTTGTCTTTCCCTAAGTAAATTTTTGGGCGCAGAGTCTTACCAGTGACTCTCAAGAAGGCTCTAAGGATTTAGGACCTCAATGACACTTAAATACTCTGTTCTCCAAGTTTCACCCTTTCTGTATCTAGTGCAGCTTCCCAGGCATCACACCTGAGCTTGTTTGGGGATGTTCCGTCCCCCTTTCGTTTCAAGAAGAGTTGGATATTCTGGGTTCCTAATAAAAAAGTTGTAACCCGTGCTACATGGTGCCATTCAAGGTGACCACAGGTCACCTTGCCCAGACCCTCAAGGCTGCCATCAAGGCAAGCCATGTCCCATGCATCCTTCCCACAGCACTGCCAACCCCCTCCGGGTTGTCCTGCTTCCACCAGGCTGCCTTCCTGGGCATGGCATTTCCAGCTGGGCACAGCCACAGTGACATGCTCTTTCAACATGAAGATCATCCGTCCATTTACTGTCTAGTTTGGTGATCATTTTTGTCCCTGCCTGTGTCGACTGTTCACCAGCAACAAAGCTGGTGAAGGGCCTGGAGAACAAACCTTATGAGGAGCGGCTAAGGGAACTGGGGTTGTTTAGTTTGGGGAAGAGGAGGCTGAGGGGAGACCTTATCGCTCTTTACACCTTCCTGACAGGAGGGTGTAGTGAGGAGGGTGTTGGCCTCTTTTCCCGAGCAACCAGCGATAGGACGAGGGGTAATGGCCTCAAGTTGTGCCAGGGGAGGTTTAGACTGGATATTAGGAAAAATCTCTTTACTGAAAGAGTGGTGAGGCATTGGAACAGGCTGCCCAGGGAGGTGGTGGAGTCCCCATCCCTGGAGGTGTTCAAAAAACGTCTAGATGTAGTACTTCAAGACATGGTTTAGCAGGCATGGTGGTGGTTTTTTTTTTGGGGGGTGGTGGTTTTTTTTGTTTTGTTTTTTGTTTTTTTTTAGGGAAGGGCGGGGTTGGTGGTTGGACTAGATGATCTCAGAGGTCTTTTCCAACCTTAACAATTCTCTGATTCTATGGCTTTCAGACCTTCCCAGCCCCTTTATCACTGCTCAGCTGCCTGGGTGCAGGCAGGCCTGTGGGGCTGCCTGCCTGCCCTCCCCTGCCTGATCTCCAGCCTTGTCTTTGCAGCGGCCCTGGCCACCAGCCCAGCCCAAGGCACCTGCCTCGTTTCACCTTGGCTTCTCTAAAATCTACAGGTCTCTTGCATTTTGTGGACAGCTTCTGGTAGCAGATCTGATGGACACCTTTCCTCGGCCTTTGGCTTTGCCTCTAGTGCCCTTTGCTTTACAAATGGCCCTGGCATCCTTCCCACCTGCCCAAGCCATCTTGCCCTCCTCAAAGGAGACCTGGGGTCCCCAGTTCTGCTCCTGCACTGGCCCTGCTCTGCTCTCTGCCTGGGCTACAGTGAAATGCCTCTGCACATCACACTGCGCCCTGGGCTGCTCCCCAGGACCGTGTCCCCACCTCCCCAGGGCATCCCCAGCGACACAGTCCCCTCCGTAATTGGGGTTTCTTACGGTCCAGAGGTGACGATGACACTGCGCACCCGGTCGAAGCCGCAGTCCCCCAGGTTCAGGCACTCGGTGGTGAACTCCATCTGCCTGCCCTGGAAGTTCTCCTGCTCAAAGACGATGATCTAGGGGCAGAGGGAAAGGGTCAGATGGGGACAGGCATGCTCGGGGAGGGCAGGGTGGTGCTACATGTCCCTGCATGGACCCTGCACATATGGGGCCACCGCCCCACGTGTCCCCCTCAGCTCTCCAAGGCTTCCTGCAGCTTTTCAGATCTGGTGTCTGGGTAAGCCAAGCTGGGCTCTGTGCGTGAGCGTGAGCAGCCCCGTCCCAACACGGGCTGAGCACAGGAAGCTCCGCTCCTGACAGCCATCCCTGCTCTGAGACAGCCTCATCCTGTGCCCAGTTTTGTTGCTGCAAAGCCACGTCTCCCTGTGCCAGTGGCCACATCAGGCCCCAGCTGGGCTGGGAAGGAGTTCTTTTCCAGGAGCTGCATCCACACTGTGGCCTTCGCTGCCCAGCACGTGCAGAAGCGTCACTGGAGCCCTCACATCGCTCACCCCTTGTCCCAGCCCCACTGCAGCACCTTGGTGGCACACTGCCCCGGCATCAATGTGGTGTTTCGGTGCTGGCCCTGTCACGGCAGCCTCCTCCTCCACCCCGCCGCAGCACCGCAGGACCCCCGCATGCAGAAGGTGACCGGAGGGAGCAGGTGGCAGAACCCAGCCTTGACACCATGACCCAGGGGAGAGCATTTCCAAAGCCTGTGGTCCCCAACGAGTGTCCCAGCCAAGGGGCACCCAGAGCATCCCTCCTGCAGCAAACCCACAAGCAGCTGCCCAAATCCTGCACCTAGAGAGCTGCTGCCCAGGAGACAGAGCCAGGAGGGACAGCATCATCTGCGCTCTCCTCCTGCTCTCAGACAAGGGTTCTTCTCCCTGGGCCACCTGCACTCTCCTCCTGCTGACTACCCCAGAGATGCTGCCGTCATCCCTCACCCCAGGACTGCGCCCCTGCGTGCGGGCAGCAGCAGGGCTTACCCTGAAGGCTTCTGTGGAGGGCTCCTCGTCCTTGCTGTTTGCGATGGGAGCGGGGTCAAGGGATGGAGTTGGCCCTAGGGCATCCTTCTCCCTCTCCTCTGCAGCCTGGCCAGGAGCAGCGGGTTTTGTGGTCTCAGACATCACGGTGTTGGACTCAAGTCTGGGACAGGGCACCAGGCAGAGATGCCAGCAGCAGGTTAGAAGGGATGCATGGCTATGGGCACCCACCACCTGTCCCAGCCCTTGCCCTGCCCTGGGGACAGTCACATTGGGATGGGGGGGCTCAGCAATGGAGTGGGCAGCTGGGGCCAGGAGAGGAGCTGCCAGGAGGTTCTCCAGGCAGGCACAAGCAGCAGGGTCCTGCCTTCACCAGGACTGCAGGAGGTCCTGGGTGCCCACACTCTCCTTCTGTGGTCAGGAGGGCCCTGAGTGTGGTCCCACCACGGCAGGGGTGCCCAGGGCAGCCCTGAACACTGGAGCCCAGCAGCTCCCCGCTCTCCCCAGCTAGGCTGGGGCCTGATGCTACACCGGGTGCTGGGGCCGTCCTGCATGGGGTGTGCCTGGCAGCCCAGCTTGGCACCGGGACAGCATGTGAGGGGGTGGGAAGGGGACAGCCCAGTTTGCATGAAGCCCTCCGGTGGGCACCCTGCTGGTGGCCCCACAGGTGAGGGCCTGAGCAGCGGGATACTGAGCACTGGGGCGCTCCCAGATGTGGTGGCCACAGTGGTGGTCATGGCTGAGACCCTGCGTTTCCCTCTCCCCGCCTCGGGTCCGGCTGCAGCCCGGTGCCCGGGGACTTTATCCTCTTACCTGGGCAGCGGCTGCTTCTTGCTGGAGTGAGCAGGCTTGTGTTTTGGGGTGCAGCGAGGCCCCCACTTTATAGCCTGGCAAGGGCAGACCCCCGGGCGGGCGCACAAAGGAACTGCCAGCTCATCAGTGTCTGCACGGCCGCCCAGTCATCACATCCTGCAAAACGCTGGGCGAGCTGGAAGCCTCTTCCCAGCCCCGTGCCCAGCTGCTGAACCCAGCACTTTCCTTTGTGCCCGCGGCACAACAGAAGACCTGACCGTGCCACTTTGGAGTGTGCAGCTGTACCCGCTGCCCGGCATGCAGCCACTCCGACCGGGCATATATAGCCCTCACATGGCCCAGCCGGTGGCGGCACGCCACCCTCCCCTGCCCACCCTCCCTGGCGCCAGAGCCGGAGGGGCACCCAGCTCCAGTGCTGCTGCAGCCGGGGAGGGTGCACCAGCCCCGTGCCCCATGGCTGCACTCTGCTCATTTCTCCCCTCTAAACGCTAAATCACCTGCTTTGAACAGCACTCCCTACCCACAAACGCTTGAGTGCAGTGCCCTGAAGATGGCAGGATGCAAGACTTAAGTGTTTTGAAACGCTTCAAGAGTTGGGTATTTTTTCCAAATGATGTGTAATTGAAGCTGACACTTTCCAAACCATCTCAGTCCCTGAAAATTATGTTCTCCTTTGAGGATGTCCCTGCTTACTGTGTCCACCGGCATGGATATTAGCTAGTTTTTAGCCCGTTTAACATGTGCTCTACTCATTCTATACCACCCCTGGTTTTTCCATCACCACACAGCACGGTACCAAATCCCATGTGGGGTTTCAGTGCATCAGTGCTGTCTCTGACATCGGGTGGAAAGAGCCGTGGGGTGGCTGGCTGAGGACGTGCTGGGCACCGGTCCCTGCGGCGGCTCAGCCTGCGGTGCTGTCTCCTGCACCCCACGTCCACTCTCCGCACCAGGAGGCAGCTTGGGGGGACCTTCTGCTGACTCTCACCAAGCCTCTGATCAGCTGCTCTCCCTGTTTGCCTGCTGTGATGTGTTCATCGTGTAAATACCTGCGTGCTTGTTTCCTCCTGGCCCTTTCCAACAGCCCCAGCCTCCCGCAGCATCCAGCACCAGACTCCTGTGCTTGCTCTTCATCACTGGCAGCAGTAAAATCACCCAAGGCTGTGTGTTTGGAAAGCTCAGAGCCCTCAGTTTTGCCATCATCTTTCATTCCCCTCAAGCGTGAAGTGTCAACCAGCAGTGGTGGGGTCCAGCTGCACCCTCTGGGCTATTGCCCAAAACCCTGAACAAGAAGCATTTATTGATCCCTTCTTCTTTTCCTGCAGTTTTATGGCAGTCTGTGCCATGCCCACAGGCATAGCCAGGTGTGGGTGCTGCTGCCCCCTTTCTCCAGGGCACTCTCCACAGTCTGGTCTCTCACCTTGACACTGGGCAGCTTTTTATGATTCATGGCTTTCAATTTGCGTTCTTTTTCATGTTTGTTAGACAGATTTCTATTTTAAGCTGCATTCTCTTCCTCTCGGAGTGAGTGTGGGTTTTTTAACCGTGCTGCCTCGCCTGTGGTTCCTGGGCATTAATCAGCAGGTCTCACCCACCCCCCAGCTTCTGCTGCCTTGCTCCTGGCTCTGCTTTCCCTCCCAGCTCCCAGCACCTTTGGACTTGTGCATTGGAAAACCGTGCTTGGAGGGACCGAGCTCTGCTCCTGACAGCTGTTCCATGCTGCTTTGGCCGTTACTCCGAGGACTCAGCAGCCCAGTTATTTTCCCTGAGACAGTGCTGTGGAAGGGCTGACAGAAGGGATCCATCCTCAGCAGTTCCTGAGCACCCCCAGACACAGATTCTCTGCCCTCACCACTGAGCATCCCTGCCACTGGCTGCCACTGGAAAGCCCCTCACTGCACTGTCCCATCCTGCCCCGGCTCCCTGCTGCACCATCCCACCCCGGCACGGAGGGACGTGTGGGATGCACAGCTCAAACACAGCAAAGAGTTGCCCAAGCCTCGCCCGCAGTGCAGATGGCTGGAGCTGACCCAGCTTGGCCCCAGCAGGCATAGGCATGGCTTGTTCTGCCCTGGGGAGTCCCGCTGCCTGGGGAGCTCCCGCTGCTGCGTCCTCTGCCCGGTGCTGAGGGGCACCGTGGGTGCACCCAGCCATGGCTCAGGCTCCATACGACCACGTCCCGGTGCCAGTGCACGTTACGGAGAGCGAACGAGCTGTGGTCACCACGCTGGTGGCCAGCAGCAAGCTGAGTTTAGCTCAGGCCACAGCGAGAGGCTGGGAGTAACTTGTGCCAAAGGCTTATTTGCTGCAGGCTGCGGATGTCAGGGACAGCCAGCGCAGCCCCGCTGCGGCCAGGAGCAGCCTGTTGCATGTGGGACCCGCTGGCTGCCATGCTCACCTCCTCTGCCTCCCCCGCGGTGCCCGACTGCACACAGGAGGATGCTCCAGCTCAGCCACCTGGCAGTTCCCTGGCAAATGCTGTCCCAAAGCACAGCACTACCTGGCGACACGGGTTTTGCCACCCAGCCCAGCAGCCTGCTCTTGCTGCTGCCCCGCTGCTCCCCCCTCTGACAGGCAGGCTGTGTGGGTGCCTCTGCAAGGTGCCCAGAACCCTGCACCCATGACTTTGGGGCCGATTTCGTGGGGGAGTCACCGTGAGCAAAACTTGAAGGTATTTAGGTAACCAAAATGTGGATGTAGCGGGCTCTTTCCAGGTCCCTGCGCGCAGAGACAGGAGGCCGCTGCAGTGCTCCCTAAATCTTGATCTGCACCTTTAGTCCTTCTGATGCTTTTGCAAACATGGGCCTTGCTTTCCCGTGCCCCTGGTCCCCGCTTGTTACGTTGCTCCGTGGTTACTGTGTGCTCAACCTGCAAAAGAGCTGCCCTGGCTTTCGGGGAGAGCTGCTCTGCCCCAGCAGGGAGAACAAGCGCTGCCACAAGTGGAGATGTGTCTTTTCTCCTACTTCCCAGAAACGTGAGTGAGAAAACCTCCCCGCACCCCCAGCTGAGGCACGGGGCCGGCAGTGCTGCCCACGGGGGCAGGAGGAGCGCTGCCAGAGCTGGGGTGCGTGGTCCCAGCCCAGCTGCACACCGGGGCAGGGCCTGTGGCAGGAGCGACAGCAGACCCCAGGGGTGATGCCCAGGCTCCAGAGCTGTGGGGCCGGGCATCAGAGCCCATGCCCCATGGGCCAGGGGAGCGGGAGCCGTGGTGTCCCGGCTCATCAGCTTCTTTGCAGCGTTGCCTTTGTTCTGCTCGGTCCCTCCTCCCCACCATGTGCTGAGTTAGGGGTTTCAGTAATGCTCTCCTGGGCTCTGTCTCTATCTGGAGGCTATAAAAACCCAGCTGGAGGGCTGCTGGACATGTCACCTCCCTGGGCACCGGCGCCTCACCCCAGGTAAGCACGGGAGCCTGGTGGCTGCTGCCCCTGCCCCGCATGGCTGGGTTCTGGGAGCAGAGCAGTTGCGAGGAGCTGTGGAGGAGAATCTGAGAGCCAGGGCTGGACCTTGATCCGCAGGCATGACCCGGTCAGGAGCTGCGGGGTCCTGCAGCCAGGGTGCGAGACAAGGGCAGCTGCCGGGGACAGGCTGTGGCACTGCTCTGCTGTCACACGCCTCGGTGCGGGGGAACAGGGGCGGGGGGGATCAGGGGGCATCGCTGGCCATGGCAGCAGGGCAGGGCGCTGCTCCTCAGCGTGGGCATGCGATCCACCTCTGCAGCGCTCCTGGCTCAGCGCTGCCCTGGCTGCAGCCCCGGGCGCTGGCCCTGCCTGCTCGTGGTGAGCACGCCTGGGGACCTGCATGGGGCTGCCTGCTCCGGGGCTGCCTGCACAGGGGCTCAGGGATCTGCCTGCAGGAGAAGGAGTCTTCCTGGGTATGGGCAGCTGTGGGCAGCCGTGGGCAATGCCATGCGCAGGCAGGCAGCATGCTCACCCCACCGCGGTGCTGTGCCGTGCTGCCAGGACAGCTGCCAGCGCCGTGGCTGCGCCGCCAGACACCCTGCTGCTCTGCATAGCCGGGGTGGCAGCCACGGGGGGGGGGCTGGGAGAGCCCTGGCCTGAGCTCTGCGCCTCCTCTGGTGTGAAGCTACCCCATCAGTGCCTCCCACACCACTGCACAGGCTCCCGAAGGCAGTGGCCTCCAGGCAGAGGCTGGAGCGAGCCCCACAGAGGCTCCTGCCTCCACCTGCATGCGCTGCCCATGCAACGCATGGCCTGAAGCCTGGTCCGGGGGGACCTGGGAGTCCAGCACAGGGCTACTGGGTCTGGGCAGGCTGCAGTGGCGAGGCCAGGCTCACGGGGGCCAGTGATGCACCAGCCCCAGGGCAGGCTTTAACAGTCCCGTTGCCCTATGCAGAGCCACCATGACCCACCGCTGCAGGAGATCCTCTGGTCTCTGGAAGGTACGGGAGCCTGGGAAGGACCGGTGACATAGCCTGAGCCCTGTGAATGCCCGAGCATGAGGGTGCAGTGTCTGCTCAGGGCCTCTGCACCCGTGGAGCCCCCTGACCTGCTCCGTCCTTCCCAGATCGTGGTGTGGGATGAGGCTTTCTTCCAGGGCAAGAAGCATGAGTTCACCACCGACTGCTACAGCACCCCGGAACACGGCTTCAGCACCGTCCGCTCCTGCAAGATCGAGAGCGGGGCGTGAGTGGGGGTAACAGGGGGCTGCCACCCCATGGAGCTGTGGGACCCCAGAGATGGAGGGCGGCTGGAGGATGGCAGCCTCCGGTGCCTTTTGCCACTCGAGCCAGGGGGCTGTCTCCTCCGGGGAATGACCTCATCCCCATGGGGTACAGCGGGCTCTGCCCCAGATGTGAGTGGGGTGGTGGGTGCCACAGGGGTCTCACCCCATTCCCACTCCTGGCAGGTGGGCAGGCTTCGAGCACTGCGGCTTCCAGGGGCAGCAGTTCGTGCTGGAGCGTGGCGAGTACCCGTGCTGGGAGGCGTGGAGTGGCAGCAACGCCTACCATGTGGAGAGGATGTGCTCCTTCCGCCCCATCGTCTGCGCCGTGAGTGTCCCCACCTCGGTTCCCTGCTGTGGGGCTGGCCCCTGGAGCCCACCACCAGGCTGGTCCCTGGAGCCCACCGCTGGCCGCCAGCCATGGGGCCAAGCAGTGCAGCCATGCCGACACCTTGCCCCTCTCGGCGGCAGGACCATGGGCGCAGCAGGCTGATGCTCTTTGAGCAGGAGAATTTCCAGGGCAGGCGGGGAGAGCTGAGTGACGACTGCCCCTCACTGCCTGCCCTGGGCTGGGGTAGCAGCTCCGTGGGCTCCTTCCTCGTCCGCTCCGGCGCGTGAGTACCCTGCAGGCTTGCACCCTGCCGGGACCTGGCACTGGGGGCACACGCTGGAGCTGAGGATGCTCTGGCAGCTGCTGGCACCCTGCCCGCTGCCCAGTGCCCACAGCATGGGGTGCTTCATGGTGCTGCCAGCCCTGAGCCACCGCCACTCTCTGCTCTGTCGCAGGTGGGTCTGCTCGCAGTACCCAGGGTACCGGGGCTTCCAGTACCTCCTGGAGAGTGACAGCCGCACGGGCGAGTACAAGCACGTGCGGGAGTGGGGCTCCCACGCACAGACGGGCCAGGTCCAGTCCATCCGCAGGGTCCAGCAGTGACCGCTGATGCCGGAGCCATCGTGCTGCCAGCTGCATGCCCCGGGCACCATCTCTCCCGCAGGGCAGCGGGGCCAAAGCTCAATAAAGGCTCAGTTGTCCGAGGCGGCACGCTGGCAGTTGGGGAGGGGGTGCCATGGGGTTGTGTGGCCGGGAACGATGCCGTGCCCGAGGGCAGGGCGGGGGCTCTGCAGGTGCAAGGATGGGATGGGGACAACGACCATCCTTTTCTGCCCCTGCAGCTAGCACAGGCATCCACATCTCCCTGTTGCAGGCAGGCGAAGCCCTGCTCACATATGGAGCAGCAATGTGGTGCGAAATCCTGCTCTCGGCCCCCCTGCCAGACCTGGAGGAGCTGGAGGCCGGGGCATGGTGGTCAGGCCTAGTGCAAGGGTGAGGAGCTGGGTGCTGAGCCGGCGGGAGCAGCAGTGCAGCCTTTGCGCAGCACTGCACATCCCACCGGCGAGGACTGTCTGTCCCATCCCTGCTCCAGCCCGTCTGCTGGCTTAGGGGCTCTGCAGGACCCACACATCCCTGCTGCCGGGCAGACCCCATCTGCTCTGCCAGCATCTGCCCAGGGCTGTGCTGCAGCTCCGGCAAGGCTGAGCAGGACACCGGGCAACCACTGCTGAGCCTCAGCCTTGCTGGGGAGCTGGAAGGAGCTGCAGGATCCAGCAAGCTGCAGCTGCACGCTGTGCACACCCCTGCACACACCTGTGCATGCACCCCTGCACTGATGCACACCCATGCACACACCTCTGCACCCGCACCAGCTCGCGGCGCCTGCTGGCCTTGCAGCACCTCCCATGCCCAACGCAGAGCAGAGACCCCCGGGCAGAGGCAGGCAAGCCCCTCTGCCTGCAAGTGGTGCAGAGGACCAGGCCAAGCTGTGTGCTAGCCCGGGAGCAGCGAGGTGACACCGCGGGCGCACAGCTCTGCGTTTGCCCCAGCAGCGCAGCGGGCTTAGGCAGGGCCTGCTCCTCCCTGCCTGGCCCTGGGCTGTCGCTGCAGGAAACCCGGGGCAGCAAGAAGCCATCGGCGGCTGCTGATAAACCATCTGCTTCAGCTCGTGAGAAAATGACAGTAAACTGAAGCTGAAAATGTGATAAGGGAAGGCCGGTCTGGAAAAATTTCTCATTTCCGAAGAACTCCGGAGAAAAGGTTTGATATGACGAAAATGTCCCATTCCTGACATTTGCAGCAGAAGGACCACCGTCGGAGGCAATGCTGTGCAGGAAGGGATTATCTCCACAGGAAATCATAATTAAAAATGCAGAACAGAAGAAGAAACAAAAACTTCTGGGATGGGCTGATGAAACCCTCCTGCTGCCCCAGGACAAACGTGTCTGGGGCCGCCAGTCAGCGAGACCTGGAGGAGTGGAGCTTCCCGGCCCCTCCGTGGCCACGTCTGGTGGGCAGACTGGTCCTGGCCAGCCCACCCTGCCCCTGCCCAGCCCCAGAAGCCCAGGGAGACACGGGGGGCCGGGAGTGGGGCGAGCGCGCAGCCAGGCACCGCAGGCAGCTGGCGGCAGGACCTTTGGGTCCCCAGGGACCCGATGGGGACTTGGAGAACAATGCCAGGGCCCAGCAGCTGCAAAGCGCTGCGGAGGGGCCACCCCAGCCCCCCGGCCCTCGGGATGGGGGTCTTCCCCGCTCAGCACGGCCGTGTGCTGGCACCGCGGCCATGGACACGTCTCCAGGCTGGGCTGGTCTCCCTGCCATCCCTTCCTCCCCACCGAGCGCGGCTGGATCCTGCGCACCGCGGCACCGAACGGTTTGTCCGCAAGCGCTGCCTGCTCAGCATCCCCTGCCCGCTGTCCCCTAATCCACATCCCCCGTGCCATCCCCACGGGCATGGGGTGCCCACGCCACCCCCAAATGCCTGTGGGGAGCCCGTGCCACCGCGGTGGGCGGCTGTCCTGGCCGGGGGTGGCCGGTGGCCTTTGCAGCGGGGGCCGTGGCCGGTGGCCGCCGTGGCTGTCCCCGGGGTCTGCCGCAGCCGGGAGCNCATTAAAATTTCATGGGGGATGCAGCATCCTCCTGCGCCGTAGGTAGGGCCGGGCGGGCCCGGCGGGGGCTGCGGGGAGGAGGAGTTTGCATGGCAATATCTTCCTCAGGGATGCTCTCTGGAAAGCTCCAGCACAAAGAAGCTGCACGGCGGCCAGGAGCGTGCGGAGCCCGGCGGTCCCCGAGCCCAGCCCTCCCCTGGAAAGCAGGTAAAGCCGCGCTCACTTCTCTCTCCGCTCTTTTCTGGATGGACATGTGGCTCCTCTCCGGGGGCTGGGGGCGCCAGGCGGAGCCCCGGGGGCCGCCCCCACCTCGGGGCCCGATGCAGGGGCAGGAGCAGGGAGAGATGCTGCCCCGGGACGCGGCTGGTCCTGCGGGCATCGCTCCCGGGAGGCCGGGGGCCGGCAGGCGCTGCTGCTCCGTCCGCTCGGTCTCCACAATAAACGCCACCCCGCTCCCCCAAAATATTCCCTGGTTATCAATAATTCCCACGCGAACCCACGCGCGATGGCAGGAGCCACCAACTTCTCCCAAGGGGTACCGGGCTGGGGGCAGCCTGGGCCCCGCTGCCTTGGCTGGGGCCGGGAGCAGCACCGCGTCCGCAGCATGTGCCCGGCCACAGACCCGGCCCGGCGGGCGATGCCCGGTCCGGACGGCGGCACCCGGGCAGCCTGGCTCCCGCTGGGCACCGTCTGCAGCCCCCGTCCCAAAATTAATATTAACTGATGCACCACTTGTTTGTATTTTTTTTTTTTTCCAGAAACTTCATCCAGAATAGGGCTCGAGACAGGTAAATGGATTCTTGCCTGATTTTCAATGATCCTGGAAGGAAATGTAGCCAAAATGCTGGTTTACTTCTTTGTCTTGAAACCACCATTTTCTCCTAAACCTGGTGATCTTAGGTAGGGGGTTAGAGGAGAGGCTGGGGCCAGCAACCCTCCAGGGCGCTTCAGCACAGCCCTTCTTCCTGCAAAGAGTTAACCTGACAGATGCTACCCGGGGTCCTTTTGGGGAGCCATTTTCTCTCCTTCATTGTCTCACCACCCTTTGTGTGTGCAATTACACCCTGCTCCAGGGAGCCAGGAGGAGCCCAGAAATAATCAGGTTTTCAGTCGCTTCTGGGCTTGCAGGGAGCCTTTCTCTCCCCCCGTCTGCCAGGGCTGCCCAGGCTGCCCAGCCCCGAGAGCTGCAGACAAAGGGAGGCAGCGCCCGGTGCTGCTGCGGCAGCACCAGAGCCTGGGCTGTGCCGGAGCCTGGGCTCTGCTGGATGGCAGCGAGGGACAGGGAGCGCTGGCAGGGCCGAGGGCAGGGGTGCGTTGGCCCCCCCGCCGAGAGCCGGGGAGTCAGGGGTGCCCAGATGCTGCATCTCGGAGATCACCTCTCTGGGCACGGGCAGCAGAGCAGCCAGCGCTGTGCCTGCGGTGTGGCAGGAGCACACGGGCAGCTCGCAGCGGTGGCATGCCTGCTGTGCACGGGCAGCTCGCAGCTCTTGCCTGCCTGCTCCTGCCTGCGGCGGAGCTTGCGCTCCCTTCCAGCCTCCTCTTTGCTTGAGGTGGTTTTTAGCCCCCGTTTAACCTTAATGCTGCCCCTGGGTGCTCAGCCCTGGGGCACTGTACGTGCCACCAACCCCGTGTGGCAACTCGAGCTCATGGCCACCATGCACAAGATGCATGTTTGGCTAAGTGCTGCTCACACAAAATTGTTTTTCACCCCCTGTCTCCTGGGATATTCTTCATTGCTGGGTGAGACAGGCCATCCTGCAGCGGTCACCCCGTGCAGACACGTCCCGCCTGCCCCACCACAGGCACCTCCTGCTCAGATCCAGGCAGGGAATCCATTTGCCAGATGCTCGATGGCATCTCCAGTGCCTGCTGCTGCCCAGCCCCCTGCTGAGCCTGAGCCCAAGCCCAGCTCCCGCTGGCTGGCCCCGTGGCAGCTGGTTTGCAAATGCTGCCTGGACATGCTGTCCCTGCAGGAGGGACTGTCCTGCAGGCAGTGCCTGCAATGTGCGGCGACAATGAACGGCGGGAAGCAATAGTGGCTCCGCAGCTGAACTGCAGAGTCATCACAGCCCAGCTCCCCCGGGACCTGCTGCCATCGTGGCTTTTCCACATGGGCAGGGCAGGAGGAGGGCAGGCTGGCTGTGGGCACAGGCTGGCTGCTGGCACCAGCCGGGTGCGCCCACATCCCTGCAGAGGTGGAGCAGCACCCGCCGCAGCACGGCTGTGACCGCCGGCTGCTCCACTACAGCCAGCGCCTGCGGCACGCACAGGAACGTGTGGCCCAGTTTAACCCCAGGGCAGAGGCAGAGGCGGCCGTGGCAGTGACAGTGGTGGTGGCAGAGGCAGCGACAGGGGCAGTGGCAGAGGCAGCATTGGCAGCAGCCGTGGAGGTGGAGACGCAGAGGCAGTGGCAGGCAGTCCCTGCCCCCAGTGCAGGGAGTTCTGGCAGCAGACAGGGACCCACAGTTTGGGGCATTGCCATCGTTTCTGGTGTGGTCCTTCCCAGTGCCCTCTGTGCTTGGTGGCAGGTCTGGCTCCCCCTGGCTTTGCAAGGGGACAGGCACAGGAGGGAGAGGTGGCATTTCCTTGGGCACTGGGTGCCCCTGAGCGAGCGGTGGGCAGCCAAGCAAACCCACATAAGGGATGAGTTCAGGTTCCCCCAGGGATCGTGGTCTGGAGCTCCCCCACCTCCGCCCTGCCTGCCTCTGCCTGCTGCTGCCTGCAGCAGAGCTCAGCGCCAGCTGCCTGCAGCCACATGAGCTGCTGTGAGCACCTGGGTGCCAAGGGGCAGTGCTGGCTTTGGTTGGCACCCATGGGGCATGGGGACCACCCGTTGCAGGAGGAAGCCGGGCATTGCTGCCATTAGGCAGCGCCAGGAAAGGGGTGTTAGTTTGTCGGAGCTGGGAGGACACCTGGGCCGGTCCCTGCTCCCCGGGGCAGCCCAGCGCACGGGAGGGGGGAGCCATGCAGGGTAGGCTCATCTGCTGGCACAGCATCTCCCCTTGCAGAGGTCTTACATCCCAGTCCTGCAGGATCTGGCCCTTCCTTTGCCCACAGCTTTGGGCAGTGCCCAGCCACCCTGCAGAAACCAGGAGCAGTGCCAGCAGTGGTGGGGTCCTGAGCAGAGGATGTCACCTCAGGGGTTTAATCCCACAGGCATGGGGAGCCGCAGGGATGGCGGGGGAGCTAAGGGAGGCTCTGCCTGCATTCCAGCCCTGCCCTGCCCTGTCCTGCCGCCAGGCTCCCGGCAGCATGGTGCATCCCCCACTGGCTCGGCTTGGCTCTGCCAGGGGACGATGGCGCCGTGTTGCTCTCCTTTGCTGCGTTGGTTGCTTTCTTTTGCAGCTGCTAATGACTGACCTGAGGTCTGTTCACACACAGTCCCCTGCGCGGCCACAGCGGCGGAGCAGCCACACAGGACGGGGGGACATTGCACGGCACTCGTTTAGCCGGTGACCACAGGTAGGACCCCTGGGGAGGGGGACGTGGATGGTGCCAGCCCCATGCTCTCCCCACCCTTCATGACCCAGGAGGGCTCTGGGCAGCCGGGAGACAGTCTTCCTCCCTAGGGTCTCATCCCTTCACGGGTTCTCCCCAAGTTCCAGCTCAGTTCATGGGGTCACACCATCCCCAGGGCCACCTGCACAAGGCAACATGTCCCCTACACGTGCCCAGTGGTGGGGAGGGGGTGGCTGCCGTGCTGCCTGGGGGCTCACAGCATCTCTGCTCCCCAGCGCTACCAGCCCCAGGGGCACAGCCTCAGCTCCTGCCCAGCCAGACTGGCTGTGCCTGGAGAGGAGCCGGGGCTCAGGAGCCACCACTGCTGCCCACGCACAGATGCCAGAGCTGGGCCAGCCCCAGCAGAGTGACGCAGTGCCGACTGCCATGGTCCAGAGCCACAAGCCCGGCTGCTGCGGGGGATATGGCCGAAGAGACGGTGGTGGCGACACCTGAGGACACGGGTCTGCGTGTGGATGTGATTTTCCTGCAAGGTGCTGGGGTCCCCTTCCCTCCTGCTGCTCCATCCCAGACAGAACCAGTGCATGGGTCTCTCCATGTGCCCTCCCCAGCAATGGGCAGGACATGGGCAGGATAAGACCCATTCCCTTCACTGAATGCAGTGTAGGAGGAGGGAGAAGGGGAAGGGGACAGGAGCAGAGCTGTGCCAGCTCCTCAAGGAGACATGATGCCCAGAGCCCAAAGGGACCCTCGTTGTCCTCACTGACCCTGCCCATCCCTCTGTCAGTAAAATCCTGGTGCTTTCTGCTCTGGAAGTGCCCTGCACTGCTGGTGCCATGTCCCCCTGGGACCCTGCCTCTACTCTGCCTTTAGAAAACACCTGGTTTGCGGAGCAGCCTGGAGCATGGAGAGCATTCCTCCCAAGAAGCCTGTGGCATGGCCCCTGTGAGGCTGTGCGGGGCCAGCAGCGGTCCCATAAGCGGGTGCAACCATTGCCCCGCTGCCTGCTCCAGCAAGCATCCTCCGAGCAGTCAGGAGGGCTGGGCGTGCAGCGGGCTGGGGGCTGAGGGCAGACACAGCTCGTGGCAGGTGTTACAGCCCCTTGAAGCCCAAAATGGAGAAGCATCCTCATGGGGAGCAGAGGGTGCCCTGGGTGCCCCTTTCCAGCCTTATTTCTCAGGGCACGGTGCAGAGCCGCTGCTCCTGCCCCCCCTTGGCAATCAGCATGGCTCAGGCGCCTGCTCCTGCAGGCAGCCCCGCAGAGAGGCAGCTTCTGATGGGGAGGGGGTAAGCTATCAGGCACCTTCCCTCTGCTCCACATCATGCTTTTCCCTGCTGGACCTCCTCCCTCCATGGGCAGCGGGGGCTCGGTGGAGACCCAGAGCAGCGGTCGCTGTCTCAGCAGAAGCCCTGCTCTTGCAGAGCTGTCTGTAGCCTTGCCCCAGGCACCGCCAGTGATGCTTTCACCCCTTCCCTCTCTCTGCTTCTTCCAGCTCCATTAGCGCCCTTACCCCAGAGCCTTGCAATGCCAAGTCACAGTCCAGCACTGCTGGCATTGTCTCCTCTGTGCAGCCCGTCCCTTGTCTTTGCTGGTACCAGGGCTGGGAAACACGTGTTATGTGGGGGCACATGCTGCTTGCGGCATTTTGTACCTCACCAGCATGGATAATAGGGGCAGATCCCTGTACAGCATTTAATTCAGAGAGTAAGTTATATTATGCAGGCTAAACTCTCCGCTAACATCTTCCCAAATCTCAATCCAGTGGCAAAGCCCAAAAACACCTCCTGCTCTCATGAGCCGGAGCCCCGCTGCTTCCGCGAGAGCCAAGCAGACCTTTCCCTGGGAAAGCGCTCCTCCGCCGGGGGGGGGGCTAACCGGGACTGGCTCTGCATGCTGCCGCTGTGCTCTGACAATAACCTACTAACCCGCCAGGACCCCTGCTGCCCCCTCCGCGAGGGGTGCCGAAGCCCCTGGCAAATGGACTAACCCACACTAACCGGCTCCAGCGCATGCCCTACTAACTGGCCTTGCCTCGCCTCCCACTAACCACGGGCAGCCAGCGCTGTCTTTAAAGGGGAACGGAAAAGCTGGGTAAGTACGCTTGTACGTGCCGCGTGTTGCTGTGTTGGTGGCAGGCTGCACAGGCAGGGCCGGGCCACCCGAGCCCCTGCAGCGGGCAGGAGCAGCAGCTGGCAGCCCCGGCCCCGCAGGCAGCCCTTGCTGGCAGGAGGAGGGGGTTTCTCCCCAGCTTGCCGTGCCCGGGTCTGCCTGTGGAGTCTGCTGCTGACTAGGAGCCTAAAACGGTTTTATCAGCAGAAGCTTTTCAGTTCCTTTTTAAGCCAGTAGATCTCTGTTACTAACACATTCCTGAACTGAATTAAACAAACTAACTGTTGCTGCTTTTCTCTTCATTTCTCTTCCAGTATGTATGTCCTCTAAGTCAGACCAGTTGTGCCATGCTTCTGTTACTAACCGCCTGTACTAATCGTTCCTGACTTGTTTCTCTATTGCTACTAACAAATACTCGTTGCACTTTAACCCTTGGATGCTATTCACCATGACAAATGAACAGTGGCCTTCTCCTGGACTCTTGGTCATTAACCTGCAGCAGCCCAATTTTCAATGCTGCTGAGCATCTTTGTCTCCTATTTGGTGCGATGGAAAGGAAGATGCTCAGGCTGGGGGCGGCTTTGAAAATTTCCCTATTGGCCTTCTCTTTTCCAGAAAATTTCATGCGGCTAAATGAAGAAAAGAGGCTGAGTGGAAATGGGACAATGCATAAAGGCTGTAAAGGTCCAGCAAACCCAGTTTGCAGAGAGATTCAGCCAAAGAGCAATGCTATTGCCATGAGCCCCATGAGAGCCTGATCTTGGGGCTCTCCTGGGGCCCCAGTTCACCCGTCATGGGGAATGGTCTCGTGCTGCTCCCTGCATCCGCACGCGGGTGCCGGGGCGGCTGCAGGGCGCTCCTGGGCTCCTCTCTTCACTCCCTTTGTCTCTCCACAGTTTATCTTGTGACCCTGATGCATGCAGAAGCCATTGCCGGCAGCGTGGTCCTGACTAACTGCACGGCGCCGAGGGCTGCGTCTAACTCTAACCACGGGGTTGGTACTTGCAGGGTCCCCCCAGCCGCGAACCGAACAGGCCGGAGCGGGCAGCAGGCGATGGAGGGTGACTCTGCTGCCAGCAGCCTGTGCTTTGCTTCTTGTCCATCTGTCAGTCAGATAAATGTCCCCTGCCTCTACAGGGATTCTGCCAGGGTTAAGGCTTCAGGATCTGGCCCGTCTGTATGGGTCTGGCATGCAGGCTAGCAACCTGCGGTAAGACGCCGTCAGCAGTAAGTGCTGGCTGTACCAGCAGCATTGCTGCGATGACCAGCGGGGCAGAACCAAGCCCTGCGCACCAGAGGAGGACGCTGGCCCCGTGCTGCTGGCCAGGACAGGGGCTGGCTCATGAGGACATCCCAGACTGTGGCTGCTGGGGGGACACAGCAGTGAGGCGGCTTGGGGTGGGGGGGGGCTGCCTCAACCAAGGGTCAGGGCAGCTCTGTCCGGGGGTTGTACAGATCCGGACAGCATCCAGCTCTGTCTGCTCTCTCTTGGCTTTGGCTTGTGCTCACTAACCCCATGGCGAGGACCTCCCCAGATAACCCAGTGCCGCTGGCTGGCTTCAGTCTCGCCCAACAGCAGCTCTCCTGCCTGCTGTTGGAAGGCAGAGCCAGAGCGGGGCCCCCTGGGCAGCCGGGTTCATTCCGTGATGCTGCCTGCCTCCCCTTGGCACCCCTGCTCTGCAGCAAGCAGCACAGCCTGGTCCTTCAGCTGGGGGGTCTTGCTCGGCCCTCACGCTGACGGGGCTCCCCTCCCCACCCAGCTCCGTGGCTGCCCGACCAACCTCCACCTTAACCCACTAACCACGTGCCTCCTTTTCCTCTGCACGGCTGTGACCAGGGGGAATTTTTGGGCTGATGCTCCCATGTTTTGATTGAAGAGGCAGGCAGGACCCTGCTGCGAGCTGGGGGCAGAGGGTCAAGCAGAGGCCTGGGGGTGGGAAGGAGCTGGGGGCAGGAGGACAAGCTGGGTTGGGCACAGGGCAGGCGGGTCCCCATCAGGGCAGGCAGGTTCAGGGCTCCTGCACAGGTCAGGAGCTCCATGAGCATTGGGCTGGTGTTGTGGGAGTCCACCCGTCGCGAGGGGCTGCCCTCCCTGCCCCCACAGATCCCTCTTTCAGCTCCAGAGCAGCCTTCCAGCCAGCCCCGTGCCCAGGGGAACCTCCCTAGGCTGGTCACTGAGGGCAGCAAGGGGACCAGAAGTCATCCAGAGGGCCCAGAAGATGCACTGGGCAAGTGCAACCCCACACAGGCAGCAAGGGTGGGCCCCCTTGGTGGGGACAGGCCACCAGTGCCCACGGGTGGCTGCTTTCCCCTGCAGAACCACCACTCCTAAACAGAGCAGGGCTGGGGGGTGAGAGAGGCTTCACAAACCAGCCAGGTTGTTCTTTTGCTCTGCCCCACCACCTCGGGGCTGCCTGCCCCACCACCTCGGGGCTGCCTGCCCCTGCTCCCCATTTCCCTTGACTGGGAGAGGCGCCAGTCTCTCTCCTTCTGTCTGTCCCCCACTGCTGGTGTCCCCAGAACTGTCTGAAGAGGGGTGGCAGCGGTGCAAGCGGGACGTGATGTGCAGATCCCACCTTACCAGCTGCAGTGATGGCAGGCGTGGGGCCGGGTCACCCCAGCAGCGATGTGGGCAGAGGTCAGGGGATGGTGCCCAGCCCTGGGGGTGCACCGTCCTGCCCAGGGCACGCTGAGCTGAGCTGGCCAGGTCTGCTCCTGCTCTGCAAGGACCCTGCTGCCGCCCCACACCCAGCGTGGTGGGAGCAGGAACAGCCATAGCGGGGCTGGGCTCTGGCGTGGGGCAAGGATGCTGTGGGGAAGGGGGTGCTGGGGCTGCCTCAGTGGTACGAGTGGGAGCCCCGCGGGTCCCCACGGCCTGGAGGATGTCCCTACTGCCTGTAACGTCTGCTCTGAACATGGCAAGTGTGCAAACAGCCTGCAGCGTGGTGTCTTTGTGGGGCATGGGGGGCTGGGGGAGCCAGGCTAGGATGGTCTGGGGGTGCCCCAGCTCCCATGCGCACCGTGGTGCCGTGGGGCATGGGGGGGCCAGGACAGGCGGTTCTCACCGCGGCCATCTCAGCGTCCCGCTGAGCAGCCAGGGCCCCCCCGTGGGGTGTTGGGGCAGGACGGGACAGAAATGCTACGGGCCCTGGGTGCCCGGCGGGAGGAAGGGGCTTCGTCCCGGGGCAGGGAGGGCGCAGGAGGGGTGTCACCTCCCCGGGCGCTGCCGCAGGATGACCCTGGAGCAGGGACGTGACATCAACCGGTGCAGGCAGGGCGGGCAGGGCAGGCAGCACACCCGGGCGGCGCGGGGTGCGGTGCCGGAGCCGCCGGCGGGCATAGTCCCCAAACTGCGCTGACACCCGGGACCCACCGCGGGGGGNGCCATGCCCTGCCCGGAGCCCTGCCCGCAGCCCTGCCCGCAACTCGGCCATGCCCTGCCCGGAGCCCTGCCCGCAGCCCTGCCCGCAACTCGGCCATGCCCTGCCCGGAGCCCTGCCCGCAGCCCTGCCCGCAACTCGGCCATGCCCTGCCCGGAGCCCTGCCCGCAACTCGGCCGTGCCCTGCCCGCAGCCCTGCCCGCAGCCCTGCCCCGGCAGAGGGCAGAGGAGCAGTCCAGCCGGCCGTCCCGCGGGGCAGCCCCGGGCGGAGATGTGCCGCTGGTGAGTGGGTGCCGCAGAGCACCCCAAGCCCCCCGGGGACGGGGCTAACGGCCGGCACCCCGGCTGCCCCACCGGGCTCCTGCCCAGCGGGGGCGGGGGGGGGGGGGGGGGGGGCGGGAC
>VZTL01030644.1:80542-101657 GCA_013400535.1 Scopus umbretta
GATCTCGGCAAGCGGAGGGAGCCCAAAACCGCGTCTGCAGCGACGGCTGTGCGGGCGGCAGCGCTGGGGCCTAGCGTGTCCCAGCCTTGCTCCCAGCAGGGGCAGGGGCAGCCCAGACCCTCCCCGGAGCAGGCAGGGGAGCACAGGAGGGACCCGCCGGGGCCGGCAGAGCGGCAGCCCGGGGTAAAGCACAGGGGCACCGCAGCTGGGGAGGAGGTGTTCTGGACAGGGTGGCAGCTCCCGCCCGGGACACGACGGTCACGCGGAGTGGGAACGGTCAGGCAGAGTGGGAACGCGGCGCTTGCCTGGCCCTCTCCTGGGAGGAAGGCTGGAGAGCCACCGGCTTCCACGGCTGCGGGGAGGGCAGCCCCAGCTCCGGCCTCTGCCCAGCCGTTCCCGGCGGTGCGGGAAGGCAGCAGCCAAACCGCCGTGTTTATTTTCCCCCCAGTAAGCAGCATTTTGACATGTCACAGCAAGTCTCTGAAACACATGTTGACAGAAAATGTGTACAAGCAAGAGAAATGTTGTTCATTTGCATCAAATTGTGAAGCGATTCTGTGAAATTGATACGTGGCATTTCTGGGAGCGGCTGGGAGCGGCACGGGTGCCTCTGCCACCGCAGGCAGGGAGCCACGGAGAGACTGCCTGGGAAGGGCTTTGCCAGCAGGATTGTGCAAGCCCTGAGCATCACCAGTTTTCCCAAACGCCCCAGTGCTGGCCATGGAGCTGCCAAGGGACCTGAGCGGGGGCGGGCAGGGTGCCAGCCCGGTGAGCAGGTCCTGGGGCAGCATGCGGCAAAATGGCCGTGTCCAAAGCCTTGAGAGTGCAGGAAGCTGCTGCTGCTGTGGCGGGAGGCTCAGCCCCCCCAGGTGCCCCCGCTCCCGGGTCTCGTCTCTCCCCCTTCCCCTGGTTCTCACACTGCCTGGCTTCGCCTGTGCTGGCACCGTTCTTTTGAGTGGATGCACAGAGAGCCCAGGGGACCACGGGATGCTCCCTGGGGGTGGATGTAGCTCAGGAGATGTGAAACATCCCGGTGCCCGTGGCTCTGCCCAAGTGCCAGCTGTACCACACTGTGTGGGGAGGTTTAGCGTCTCTATTTCCAGATGTGCAAAAGTGACGTTAAAAAAAAAAAATACTCATTTTCCATTTTTCCCCTCCCTACCTTCACTCCAGAAGGCAAACGGAGCCATGCTCACCCCGCGGGGGCTGGAGGCGGCTGGCAGTGCCAGGGATGTAACCGTGCAGTGCATCCGTCACACTGACCCTTTGCAAGGTTTTTCCCCAAGCCCTGGAGCTTGATCCTGGGCAGTGACGCGTGTTTGCCATCCCCAGCAGCTCACAGGGATACCGCGCGGGGACTGTGTTTGGCCTGAGTATTGCTGTGTGGATTGAAATGCAGCTGCACACGTGGCCTCTTGACCTAACCTCATTAGGAAGGTGGAAGTAATAGTAATTAAAATCATGAAGTCCCAAACTGCGCTTCTCTCCTGGTTTAATTTATTTCTGGCCACTTCTCATTTCCACAACTAATGCTCCACCAAGTTAATATTCTGAAAATGATAAAAAGATGGGCAGTGCAAATTGAAACATGTTTCAGGAACTTTCTAGGTGCTTTTAAATGGCGTTTGCACCCAGGGCTGTGGTGGTTCTGGCTGGGGAAACACGTCTGCATCAGGTAATGTTCTGCCTCTTGCACCATGAAGCCCTATTTTGGAGTGAACCCTGCAGAGACCCATGCACTGCCAGGAGCCGCGCACCACCGGGAGCCGTGCCTGGCACTGCTGGGTGGCCCTGCCTGCTGTCCTGGGAGGGTCTGCACTGAAACACCCCTGGAAACCAGGGGAAAGCAATGCACCTTAAATGGGAAAACTGTTGTTAGCTGCAGGCATCACCCCGCTGCCGCACACCGCTGTGCAGGCAGTGCCATGCAGGCAGTGCTGTGCAGGCAGCCGTGGCATCTCCCTGTGGTGGGGGTTTAAGCGGGTGCCTTGTTGTCCTGGGCAGTTGGCATGGCTGCTCGCCTCCAGGCGAGCCTCCTTCCACGAGAGCCGTGCCGACTGGCTGCAATCCACTTGTTTCCCAGATGGTTATGACTATTTCATATCTTGCAGCAAACAGAGCCGAAAGCCATGTGTGGAATAATGAGTAAAGCCGAAGCTTAAGACAGGAGATCCTGGCACATCTTGAAGCAATTAAAATATCAGTTACAAACTTCCGCGCGTGCAAAGCCACCATCCTTTCTTCTTCCACCTCTGCAGAACGAGGCAGTGGCTGCGACTTGGTTGAGCACCAGGATAAATATTTAAGTCATGCCTGGAGCAAAGCACGCCATGGCTGTGCCGGCGGCAGCTCCATCCAGGCGAGCATCACCCCGCGGCGCTTTGTGGGGACTCGCCTGCCTGGCAGGCAGGGGTGCTTGATAAAGGAAAAGCCTCTCAGTCGCCCAGCCGGGTGATCAGTGCTGGTGACGGAGCAGCCTGGCTATTCCCGAGCGAGAAGCCCACGAGACAAAAACCCAGTTCCCACCAGCCCAGCAGATTCAGGTGGCCCCGGCAGCCGTGGCGCTTGCGGCGCAACGGGGAGGGCTGGGGAAGGGCTCAGGGCGATTTCTGGCGAACAGGCTTGGTCTGTCCTGCCATGGGGTCCCCTGCGCCGTCTCCCTGGGGCGCGGTGCCTTCGGGAGCGGCCACGGCTGCTCTGGCCGGCTGTGCTCGGGCTGTCCCCTCCGCTGAGAGCAGGCTCCTGGCCCATGTGCTGCGCGCTCTCATTAATACGTGGGATTGTAAGGCGATCCATAATTAGATGCTAACTGAGTTTTCTCTAAGTTGGGTGAGGGAAGGTCACCAAGGTAGGACTGGAGTCAGCTTATTGTTATTATCAATCAATAACCTATTTATTTTCCAACATTCCTATTAACCTCTGCAAGCCACTCGCCGTTTCCATTTGAAAGGGCTGTGTAGCCGCTTTGCTGACTGGACAACTCTGATTGAAAATGTAACAGTGACCCGACCCCAAAGGCAGAATCCAATTAAAATCATTTTCATTTGTAGATTAATATTTTTTAACATGTTCTACATTCCTTGCTTCAGCATTCCACGCAGGAACTGCTGCCTCATTACACGAGCAGCCCGTATCGATAATGCCATAGGAAAATAATTACAATTAATTAGACATGGAGACAATAGGACCGTCCTTTTATGGGGAACGAGGGCCGGTGTTCAGTTGTGAAGTGCCACCCCCATGGTGGCGGTGGTGACCAGGATGCTCGTGGCTGGTGGGATGGGGTGGTCTCAGCACCTGGCTCCTTGTACCACTCGACAAGCATCAGCCCTGGGCAGGGGGGGCGGGTGAGAGTCGCTGGTGCGCCAGCCCACGCTGATGGAGGAGACCAGATACCCCGGTGATGGGCACACCACAGCGCGGCATTTCTTGTCCTCGGCCCCCCGCTCAGCCTGGTGCTGAGCGCTGCCAGGGGGTGCAAGGGAGCGCAGTAATTGGCTGATGAAGCTTGGTTTTAATGTAAAGTCTATTATTAATAACATGACTATAATAATAAAAAGATTAAAATTAAGTTTATGGTTTGCTGACTGCCCTTTCCACACTGTAATCATCTCTCATTCATATTCATGAACCACTCATTAGTAACCACTGCTTACAAGCAGGCTAAACAGCCAAACCATTCAGCAGCCACTATCTCCTTAACTGCTTAACTTGCTCACTGATTACCAACATCAAATTAACTCTGCAGAACAGATCTAATAAGCTTCCCGGTGGCTTCAAACCTCCTTGAAAATTGCTCTGATGTCTCCATGGGGCCCTATTAAAAAAAATTCTTCCCCTGCGAATACTGTGCTCTTGCGTGGGGAATGCATCAGGCTCCGGCTGCGGCGCTGCTGCTGCCCCGTCCCTGCCCGGCAGCCCCGGTGCCCACCAGGCGCAGCACCGAGGGTGCGCCCCGCAGTGCCATCACCGGGGCAGCCCCGTCAGCGTATGTGGATGTCTTTGCAACAGAAACGGCTGTTTGAACTAACGTGCTGTTTTCCTGGGAGCCTACCCGCTGCCCGCTGCCCCTACTTTGCTTTTCCCAAATCTGCCTCCTGAGAAGAGGCAAGTTTTTTTCTGAGCAGCAGCAGCAGCTGCTAAACCCCTGGCTGCGGAGAGCCATGGGGATGCCGGCTCCTACTCTCCCAACCTCTCCTCGCCCTGGGATGTGTCTCCGCAGCATCTGCCCAGCCCCAGAGCAACCCCACGCCGTTCCCTGCCAGCCGCTGCCTCCAGCCCTGATCCTTCATTAAATGCTTCCAAGACTTAATTTGACTATTTGATAGCTCAGGGCTTGCATAACAAAAGAATAAATAAGAACGACCTTTCCATTTAATTACTTTTTTAGATGTGGGAAATATATCAGCTTTCTGGCAGTGCGGTGTGAGGAGGTTTGATGGCATTTAGGAGGAGCAGGGGACCAGGCCGATGATGCTCTGTCACTGCCAGGATGGCTGGCCCTGGTCTGGGCCAGGTTTGGGGACACCAGGACTTCCTACACTGCCAGGGATGGCACAGGGCAAGCCGTGGGCTGGGGACGACACTGTGCTGGCAGCTGCCGCGCTTGGCACAGAGGACGGGGGTGGCTTCCTGGCAATTAGCTCTGATTAATATTTCAGCGGTGGCCTGGCAGCACGGCCATGGCCATGCGGAGGAATGCCGGCGCCAAGCATCACGGGAGGCGAAGGGGAACCTTCCTCTCTCATTGCCATGGCAACTGCGGCGGAGCGGATGGAGAGCTGCGAGGGGCACGGTGGGGGGATGCATCCCTCCCTGTAAATAGCCCCCCAGCTGGGGTGCCTGTGAAGCCTTCCCCAAAATCCCTCTCTGGCAGAGGGACGGATGGGCTGCACCTGGTGGGACGCCATGGGCCCCCCCATCACCCGGAGCCCCTGCAGCCCCCACCCTGCCTGGGGCTCAGGCCACCTTGCACGCATCCAGATCCACTGCAGCCGGGTGGGATGCGAAGACCTGGTCCCAGCACCCCCATGCAGTGGGGCTCCTCCCCCCAGGCAGCGGGCAGAGATGGCTGCTCCTGCCCTCTGTCTGGGAAAGGCCCTGGGTGTGCAAGGTGCACGCATGGGAGGCTGAGCCCCCGGCCCCCTGCCCCGCGTCCTCCAGTCCCCCAGCACAGGAGCCCCCCATCCCTGCCTGGCACTGACAGAGCGAGCGAGGCGGCTGCAAATTCCCACACCCAGCACATATTTTCTGCATGCCGGTGAGTGCGTCTTGCAGCAAGTCAGAGACAGGCAAGATTTAGTAGGCAGGAGGTGGAGAATTTGTGCATCGGTTCCTTGCTTTATAGTGCTGGGAGGTGGAGGCAGGCAGCAGCCGGCAGCGCACGGTCTCCCAGCCCCACGCAGCCACACCACGGGTCCGGGACTCTTTGCTCCGAGGCTGTGATGAGCAGGGACCCCCTGCTTGGTCCTGAGCCCTGGACCCCTGCGACCTCAGGGTTAACGCTGTGCTGGCCCCGGAGCCAGCAGTGCCTCCCTGCACGGGCAGAGAGGTTGTAGACCATGCTACATACCCATCTCCTGCCTCAGGGTGGGCAGAGGACCTTGCAGCCCTGCCCCACGCCACCTCTGCCCCACACCGTCCCAGCCCTACGCTGTCCCTGCCCCAGGAGCACATTGCAGCCCCACTGCTCCGCAGAGGAGCCCCCAGAGCCGCATTGCTGCATTGCTTTGCTGCAGGGGAGGCAGGAGGGGCCAGGCATTCCACAGGCTGGGGCGGAGGGGCATTGCCACTGGCTTTTGCGCAGGTGAGGAAGGTCTCCCTTCCTCATCTGACCCCTGGCACAGCTTAGAGATGGGCCACCTGCGGCAGGTAGAAGCCTTTCTGCACCGTAACCAATTGCTTTCGCTCCCCATCCCTTGCACACACCCCCCACACACACCTCCCTGCATATTGTTCCCAGATTCAGGCTAGAACTGATATTAATAATGGCTTATTTCAAGTTTTCAGCCCACTTTCTCCCAAGAAAATATTTATACTGAGCTCCATTTTCCATTTCTTTTCAATTACCGCTGTGTCTGATCACCTCCCCACAACTCTCCTCTTTAGCCATAAACACAAATCCTATTACCTTTTCTCTTTCTGTGTATTTGCCCTTTGATTTAAGCTGCATTTTCTCCTGTTTTCATCAGTTCTGGACCTCTCCCGCTGTATATCTCCCTGTTTATCTACTTTCCAAAGGCCTCCTCTTATTTCTCCAGCCCTGATCAATACAGCTGCAGAGCTGGCTGGCAGCTCCTCTCCACTGCTGCCTGCAGTTTTTCTTGGGGGACTTGTCCAGTATTTCTTGTTAAGCTTCTGTCTCAGCTTGTTCCATTTCTCATTAGGTTTTAGCACTGGCATTGTAGTATTTCTTGTATTTCCATGCTGCCCAGTGGATCTCTTGTAATTCTTAATGGCGGGGCTTAAAGTCTCACTCTTTAGTGGACTCCCGAGTCCTTTCTGGCAGGGTTTGAAGTGGCAAGCAGCGTGACACTTTTATTTTCAGGTGGAGAAAAGAATGTCTCTGGTTCCAAGCCAGGCCATGATTTTTTTCTAACAAAAGGGGCAGTGGGGATTATTTGTATTTTATGGCTGTTATTCCAGGGGATGTATTTCCCGGGGCTGTGACAGGCGGCAGCCCTGTCCCTGCAGTGCTGGGAGGGTGGGTGGCAGCACCCAGGGCTGGGGCACCTCTGTCCCCAGCCGGGGCACGGGTGAGAGGGATGCGCTGGGGGCACGGCTGCAGTGCTGCCAGCAGGGCAGAGCTGGGCAGCCCCCGCGGAGCCTCCTCCGCACCCCCCGAGCATCCCCAAGCCATGAGCCTCGCCTCCCTGGGCCGGGTGGCTCAGAGCTGGAAAGCATCCTGGCTATTTTAAAGGATTTTTTTTCATCTGCATCCCTCTCAACGTTTTCCTTCTGAGAGAGAAGCTGCTTTTAAAATACACCCCAGCTTTCCAGCTGTCAGGAGCCAGCAAATGTATTGCTCTCCATGGCTGCATTTCTGAGTATTAAACATGACGCGCAGTTGCCGCTACACAATATTTCCTCGGATGCCACTGCACCGCGGGAGCCAAACAGTGTCCTTTAAAATAAAACCAATTTTTCCTGTCTCCTCCACAGAATAGTCTTATTTATACGCACTCAAACAGCTGTTACTGCAGGTTAACCAAAGGTTGTAAAAACATTTTTCAAATGTCCTTAACTTCACTTGGTTTGTTATTGAAATTGTTAATCTTGGGTTTAGGTTTTTTTCGCTATCATGCTGGTATAAAATAGGCAAAACCAGCCCTTCTCTGGCCCTGCAGAGCTTTCTGCTGCCTGGCAGTGGCTCGAGCAGCACCTCGGTGCCTTCCCAGGCAGGGCCGGGGCCATGCAGCCGCTCCACGCCACCCAGGAAGGATGGAGATTGCCGTGGCAGTTCAGTCCTTGCGCTTCCATGATAAATTTCTGCCTAGCAAACTCCTCCGTGGATCCACACGAGCACACCACACCCCGCTCTGCCCTGGCTGTGTCCCCCTGCGGTGGCTGGGGACACTTTGGGTTTGGCTCTTGAGGCTTTCCTGACAACCTCGCAAAACTCTCGTGATTACAGCGATGTCTTCTGCTTCCTTGATTACCCTCTAGACCGGTGCAAATGGGATTTGCAGCAAGTAAATCCCCTTTTAGTTTGCCATTGGGGACATTGCCTGGCAAAACTGCACACAGGGCCGGGCCCCGCGAGCGGGCAGGGCAGCGGGCTGGGGACCGGCACCGGAGCATCCCCCTGCTAGCAGCAGGGACAGGATCCTCCGGCCTGCGGAGGGGTGGGTCTCAGGTCCGGCTGCCTGTGCGATGCGGGCAACCTCATCTGATGCTGTGCGACGCAGTGCTGTGCATTGTGACGCAATGCCGTGCAATGTGATGCAATGCTGTGCAGCCCAGTCTAGTCTAGTCTAGTCTAGTCTAGTCTAGTCTAATCTAATCTAATCTAATCTAATCTTATCTAATCTCCTCTTTTCCTCCCCACCTCGCTGCTTCCAACTCTCTTACAACAGCTGCGTAATGCCCCTTCCTCTGCGCCCAGCATTAGCTCTTTCTCCTTGGCCAGCCCCTCGGCCAGTGCCCCTGAGGGTCACCCGCACTGGGATGGCTTCCCCGGCTCCTGCACCTCACCAGGACGCCTGGCACAGCCGGGTCAGGGCTAGCACTGCTCACATGGCAGATGAGCGATCGCCCTCCTCCCCTCTCACCCCAAGAACGCCATTTCTATGCAGATGATTCTCTCATCTAGGAGTGGGAAACCAAGGCTGATGAAATCCAATCTCATCTCCAGTCTGATTGTTATAATTTGCAATGAGATACGGAAAAGTGAATTATTATTAAATGCAAATAAAAGTTAAATAATGCTGTTTGGGAGCTGCTCTATGTCGCATCATCCGCATAAATCAGGGGGAGGTTTAACCCAGGGTAATACATCACTGCAAGTAGTTACCACCTCTAAACACCTGGCTGTGTGACCAGAGCTGCCCAGACCCTCAATTAACAGCTTTCTGTTAACTGGGGACGGTGATTACACTGCTGGGGACGTGAAGAGGAGCTGCAGCTCTGCTGCACCCCCGTGCACAGCAGCTCCCAGAGCGCGGCCGGGCAGAGGGACGAGGGACAGCAGCGGGGGACGAGACGTGGCCGGGGAGTGGAGCCAGCTGACCCATGCCGAGGAGCCGTGGAACACCCTGATGGTTTTATGTCCCTGTAAATCGTCTACCAATCCAAAGGCTGACAGAGATATATTTTTAGCTGTTGCAGCACAATTAAGTCTTCTTGTTAGTCTCAGGAGGAGAAGGAGGTTGTTGGTTTACTTGCAAATGCTTGAGGTAATTCTCTAATGGCTCCTCCACCATTACACAGACACTGTTTTCAATCTCTTATCATATGTAATCCCTAATGATTTCTCTGTTATGTCCTGTTTTATTAAAGCGCCATTGAACTATAGCCTATTGATTTAGATTTCACAGACAATTGAAATTTAAATTGACTCCAAATTGAATGTCTCCATGCAATCTGTGTTCTGTACTAAAGATAGATAAAATGCTTCTATTTTTGATAACAACTTATAGCAGAGGCACATTTTAATTTCAGAAAGTGTGGAAGGGCATCAGGATTTCCATGATAATGTCAGGTGGCCAGGACAGCAGCCGTTTTCTGACCTGCGTGGGCATTTAACATCACCGCGGGGCTCGGCAGGAGCTGCCAGAGCCTGGGCAGTGTGCTGCAGGTGAGCGTGCACGCATTCCTTGGAGTTTTGTTTAGAGAAAAATTGAGCTTAATGCCATGAAGGATGCGGCTAGTGGATTGCTGAAGGGCTCTCGGCTCACTGAGCACGAGCCAAGCCGCCCGCACCGGCTGCCCGAGCTGCCAGCGGGATGCTTTGCCACCGGGATGCTTGTTTTCACGGAGCAGCAGCACCAGCAGCACTGCGAGCAGCGGGCCGCAGCGAGCGGAACCGGCACGCAGCTGGCGCAGCCGAGCGCGCAGCCGAAACCCCACCGGGTCCCTAAATGTCTTCCAGATTTTATTTGCTCCCGCATTATTCATGGCTAAAGCAGGGCTCCGGGCGGTGCACAGACCTGGCCAAGGGCAGGACCCCGTCACCAGGAGCACACAGGAGGATCGGCAGCTGGAGCCGGCATTGCAGCTCTCTGCTCCTCGTGCCCCGTCCCAGGGTGTCCCCAGGAAGCACGGGGTGAATGCAGCCGTCCCTGTGGGCTCCGGGGACTCGCGTCTCCACCTCCTAGGAGCTTTGATATAAATAATAAAGAGTTACAGGCTGCTATCTGCCACAGGCTCTGCTTATATGCCTCCCGCTAGTAATAATGTCTGTGTTACAGCCGACCTTAATGCCAGCAAAGATAATTCTTTCCGTGCAATGAACTGTTTATTGGCTGATGGATACAGCCCTGTCACGCAGGGCGATGCCCGCAGACCTGCGAACCCGCCGAGCCCCTGTGCGGGGATGGGAGCACGGGGGGTCCTCGCCGTGGCTGCAGCGTCCGCCCGACGTCCCGTAGCAGCACCAGCAGCCTGGCCCCAGCCCCTCTCCATGCCGTGCGGCGTGCCTGGCAGCATCTTTGGAGTTGAGGGTTGGGGAATCCCTCCAGAGCAGACCCTAGGGGCAGCATGCTGGCCACGGAGGCGGGAGATCAGCCCTGTCCTGCCCAAAACCTGCCCCTGCCCTGAGTGTGGAGGCAGATTCCGATGCCGCTTCTCCACCCCCTGCCCGGCCCTCAGCCAGGGCTTGTCTTGGCAGCTCCAGAGCTGCTGGGAGCGTGCGCTGAGTCCAGCTCCGAATGGCCCCGTGTGTGCACGCATGGCGATGTGTGTATGTACATGTCGGGGGCTGCAGCTGATGAAGTGTGCTGCGTTCCAGGCTTTTAGAGACATTTACGTTTAATCTACAGTTTAACATTCCTAGCGGGAATACTTCACAGCTGAAGAATGTTTTCCCCAAGCCTTTAGTCTCATTTCTGACATTTCACCTGTCATATTATGTGCTTTTCAGGGGAGCCAAATGGCAGCTTGTCTCCTTAAAAGCGATGGACACACTGTTTGTCAATGAGACGAGCTCTGGGCGCCGTCCCCTGCTCATTTAGAAACAAAACTCACCTCAAATGATGGTTTGAACAAATAAGCCGCCTTGCCAGCCTCTTCCCAGCAGAAGACACAAGGGATTTCCCAGCCATCAGGGCTGGGTGCTGCATGCAGGAAGGGTGCTGCAGGAGGACAGGTGCCCAGCAAAATCTAACATTAATGCTGCCCGCCTGGAAGGACAGCCCACCCCCAAATACCTCTGGTTAAAAAAATCATCTGCCTTTAAAGCCCACCTAAACTCCTACAACCGGAGCTGTCACCTAATTTATCAGGTTACTGCGGTTTTCTAAGAATGATAGACAGTAATTAAAACTAAGCTAATAACCTCCTCACTCTTGACATTTCTACAGGGGTTTTGTTCGCCATTATCTACATATAGATTAAAAATTGTAATTGGACCAGAGATAGGGTTAGAAAAATCAACCACCTTCCAACTGATAGTTTGCTAGTGAGTGACACTTTGAAATTTTATTTAATCTGAGAAAATTGAGTTGAACTCCAGTAAAGTTGAGTTATCGTGAAGTACCTGCATTGGGTAGAAAATGCACTCGACAAAGGTGCGGGAGGAAAGCATGGGCAGGGGCAGGCTGCTGTGGGGCTCCGGCAGTGCTGCCCTGATGCAAACTGGCTGGGAGAGCTTGCACTGTGAAAGTTCCCTACCAAAAAAGTCAAAGTGGAGCAACGGATGATGCTGGCAGCACCGGGTGCTTTAAAGCCTCCTTGTAGGTGTTGGGAGCGACCTGCCAAGCTGGCAGTTAATCCAGTCTCACCCAGCTCTTCCCAATGGATAGAGCATCCCCATGGAGGCTTGCTGCTGCCCACGGGCATCTCGGGTGCCTGACTGGAGGTGCTGCAGCAGGGAGATGCTCATGGGAATCTGCTCCTCGCCTGCGCTAGCCAGCGCTTAGGCAACCTGCCTTTTCTTGCTATTGCTGGTGGTCTTTTACCCTGCCATCTTCTGCAACAGGGCCTATTCACACACTCACCCACAGTACAGGACCCTCCTCTGCACAAGAGCTGTTGCTTGGGTGACATTTCCCTGGAGAAATGTGCCCATCCCAGATGCTTTGGCAACAGCAGGGAGATGGCAGAGATCTGGCTGTGGGTGACCTCTCTGAGGAGAAGGACCCCCATCCAGCATAGACTGGGGGGAGTTAGTAAGGGCTGGTGTTAGCTTTGGATGTCTGATGCTTTCCCAGGATGCCCGGGGGAAGTCGGATGGCCATCCGACTTCCCCCGGGCATCCTGGGAAAGCAAAGATGCTGAAGGCACTGTGCATCCTCCCACCCAGCACGACCCCATGGGGATGCACATCCCACCCAGCAAATCGCCCCGTCTCCTCAGCACTGTGCTGCGCAAGGATGCTCAGGAACTTTGGGGGATGATGCCGGCAGGCGCCAGGCTGTGCCTGGATTGCCGGAGCGGCACGGCGAGGCGGCTGACATGCCGGGGCGGGCAGGGGTCAGCGAGCAGAGCTGCTGCTCATGAATTTCATTGCGCTGGTGCAGACAAAGAGCATCCCCACGTCAAGCTCTCTGCTGAAACTCACCTCTTCCTCTGGTGGCTATTTCTCCTGCGTTATTTACGGTGATTTTTATTCCGATCTATGGCAATCCATGATCACTATAGACACTTAATTATTACCGCAATAATTATTATAACACAGTATTAGTAATGGAGTAATGACAGCATTTATTTTAAACTGTGACATATTAACTAAGCAGGGCAGTATTAATTGCAATGGTGAATTATCCTCATAGACACTATTTCAATTATTGTTTTGTCACTATTACGTTTATGACAGTAATAATTACATATCTAATATACTCATTATTGTTAGATATACAGAATAAGTCTGAATGAATGCAGCAATTAAGGGATAATGTTCCTGGTGGGGAGTTGAGGAGCAAGAAATTACTTTGGTGGCTGGTTTTAAGGCTGGAGTACGGCGGGGACTCTCCTGATGGAGAAGACCTTCAGAGGCTCAGCTGCTGGGTGTGCTCTGGCACTTTGTGCTGGTTCTGCTGGCTGTGCCAGGGGGTGAATGCTCAGTACAGGGAAGCCTCCTCATCAGGTCTCTGGCACGGCTGTCGCATCACCCCGATACCCCAGAAAGACCTCAACTCCTGGAGGTGGGGCGGTTCGAGCAGGGATGCCTGTCCAGGGGGATGCCTCTGGGCTGGGAGATGCCTGTCCAGGGGGATGCCTCTGAACAGGGGTGCCCAGGGATGCCTCACTCGATGGCTCTCGGGGCGCCAGTCCAATGGCTCCCCGGGCCGTGGCTCATCCCCTGCCACCCAGCACCTGTGTTTCTCTCCCCGCTGCCTTGGACGGCAGCCCCGGGCCGGGGTCCCCATGCTGCTCCCTCGGCGCCTGCTGAGGCAGCGAGCAGGGCTGGGTGCCACACACCAAAGCAGCGGTTTCTCTCTTTGCTGTTTTTCTCCCCTTTGTGTGTGTTTTTCTTATTTTGTCTCCAAGGAAGCAAGATCAGCTCCAACAATAGCAACAGCACCACCAGCACCAGCAGCCAGGCTCAGCTAATGCCCCAAGCATGATGCCACCATCTCCACTGCTGGCTGAAAGATTCTGGTTTTCTCCTTTTTAAATCCTGGCTCTTGCCAAGGGGAAAGGAAATAAACGGTTTGTTAATTGAAAGCTTTGCTTAATACCCAATGTTTAAGATGCTATAACTGCTTTCCTGCTTTTCTGTGCCTCTAATAAAAGCCTAATGAGATTTTTAATGTTGATTGTTGCCAGGGGACTGACCCAGCTCCAGTCATGGGGTCTGACCCCCCACCAAACCTCGTTTAACTAATGCGAGACTGTCTGCAGCCTGGGGACACCTCGACCTCCATGGGACCATACAGTGCCACACCAGAGGGAGGAGAGGAGGCTGCTGCAGCCATGCTGTGGGCCCCCCCCCCCCGAGCCTCGCTGGTGGCACACACGGCTGCCGAACCGAACACCCGAGGGGTGGGAGAGGGAAAGCTGCCGTTTCTCCTGCAGTTTTGTCCCACCAGCCATACAGCTTGTGTTTCCACATGTCACCTGCGTGACTTGACACGTCGGTCTCTGCGCTCGCTGCACCCTGCGGACAGCAGAGTAAGCAAGGGGTGTCTTACGGCCCAGCTAATTTTACTGGGGATGCCCCAGTGTGCCGGATGACTTCTCAGCTCTTGATTCCACACCTGCAGCACTGCACCAGTCAGGTCTCATCTCGGAAGTTATGAAGAACACGCCATAAATGTTCTCCCCAAATCACTCCGCTGAAGCAGCTAGAAACCTGTTGATGTGAGACTGTGGAAGGGAAGAAAGGGCACTACTCAGTTGTACCCCAGCAACAACAGCGAAGGAGGAGGAAAACACCCCATGGAGCAGCTGAGCTTCCCCTCAGACGTGGCTTCCATCAGCCAGGTGCTGGGAGCAGGGGCCGGTGCAGCCGGTGCTCCCCAGGGACCCTGGCAGCAGAGTGGGTGCTGCTGATCCAGCCTGGGCAAAGCATTCCTGCGGGGCAGCGCGGTGCTCAAGAGCGGCAACGCAGTGGTGCCGTGTGCGGTGTGCCGTGTGCGGCGTGCCGTATGCGGTGTGCCGTGTGCGGCGTGCAGTCATGCCGCGCAGCCGTGCAGTGTGCAAGGGGTGCAGTGTGCAGCGGTGCAGTGTGCTGCATGCAGCGCGCAGCACGGGGCGTGCGGTGACGCAGCCACGCCGCGTGCAGGGGAGCAGCACGAAGCGTTGCAGCCTTGCAGCGTGCAGCGGTGCGGCGTGCGGCAGCGCGGCGGCACGGCGTGTCGCGGTGCATCGGCGCATCCCCACACGATGTCCCTCTTCACCCGCAGCACGGCCGCATCCCGCCCTGCCAGCCCGCCATCCATCACCACCGACTCGCCGGTCCTCTCCCAGACAATGAGGGAAAATCGGCCTTTTCAGGAGAGCCACTTTGTTGTTTATACAAAGGAGTTTGGCTGTTAACACATGTAAGGTAATGGGATCCCCCACCGGCTGCTCGCAAGGCCTGCGCAGGGGTCTGCCTGATGGATTACCCACCCCATTCATCTAAATTATGTCACAGGCAATAAGCAACTTGCTTAATCTGTCTAAATGAAGGGCCGGGTTGGCTGCCGCTGACACGTGCTTAACGCTTCCTTCCTCGCGATCACCGGCAGCGCAGCCCGACGACAGCCCCTGTCCGCACGGCGCCGCACTGTGACGGGGCCAAACCCCCCCGGGTGTAAGGGCTTCCTTCCCGGCCGCCCCCCGGCAGCACCGTGCAATGGGGTGGCTGGGGTCATATCCACTGGACCAGCTCCCAGGGTGCAGGGTGGGTGCCAGCCTCCAGGGAGGGTGCTGCTGACACGGATGTGGGTACAGGCAGGTGTGCAGTGTCCTGTCCCAGCTGTGGCACGCAGAGCGCCGCCTGCGGTTTTGCATGCATCCAGAGGTCGCATCTCCAGCTCGGCAGCTGCCTGCACCAAGGTGTTGAATGCAAAGTCCAGGGGCAGATCTCACCGGCAGCAAAAAACCTTGCACGTCTCCACCATCCACACTGGCTGCTCCAGCCAGCGGAGCAAGGGGAGACGCCTGGGCTCGGCCTCCTCATGTGTGTGAGCTCCGAGGGCCAGCCCGGCGCCTGCTCGGAGCGCAGACCCTGTGTGGTGGCGTGCGGGGGGGGTTCCCCTCGCGCACGAATCCTCACTTGGTGTGAATCTCATCGGCGGCGCGGCACAAGGCGGTTTTTGCCGCGGCACGGCTGAGGGAGAGCGGCAGCCAGAGCTCGCTGCTGGAGTGAGCTCCCCCGTCACCGCGCACAGCGTGGCAGTGTGTCACCGGCACGGGGCCAGGTGGTGGGACGGCTTGCGTGCGTCCGCTCCCTCGCTGCACAAACGCAAGCGGAGATGCCGGCAGCACCTGGAACGCTCCTCGGCAGCACAAGTGGCCGTGCTGAGCCACAGCTCGCTCCGGCCCCGCAGCGGGCACGGAACAGGGGCCTCCTGCTCGTGGCTGAGGATCCCTGGGGATCCCTGGCTGGCGTGTGCAGAGCAGCCTGGCAAGGTGCCTCCCGGGTCAGCGGCTTCCAGGGGTAGCGCAGGGGCTGGGGGGAACGGGAGGCTGTGGAGGGACAAGGGCTGGATGCGAGGGCTGCAAATCCCAGGTTCATCCACAGTGCACGGGAGGCTGCATCCATGCCTGGCTGTGCCAAGCATGACAGTGCTCTGCTCCCAGCCGCGGTTGGGACTGGGAGCAGGTTCCCGATGGGCTTTTCCACCATCCCAAAGCCGAGGGCCCAGGAAGGGACCAGTTCCCTGCTGCACTAGGTGCTCTATGAAGACATACCAAAGCACAGCAAGCTCGCTCTGGAGAAACTGCACGTCTGAGTGACTGCAGGGGAGGATTTTCTCAAAAGCCAGGAGACCTTTTGCAAGTTCTTGCCTGCTTTGGCTTGTACAGGCAGGTTGGTTGCTGCCTGACCTCCCCGGCAAAGCCAGCAAACACTCTTGGGTCTCCTGAGCTGACGCGCACAGTGTAAATGAGAGGAATGGTTCATAATCATCCATTCAGTCATTAGCATCTATCCTGCATGCTTCATGACTAAGACAGAAATTGGCATAAATGCATGTTGATTTGCTGGGATAGAGATTAATTCTGCCCTGGAGCTCCGTGGGTGCTGTCTGTATTGCCTGGTTCCTCTGCATGGTGCAAAAGCACATGTGTGGGACCGGACCTCGCCGCACCGGTGATCTGCCGCCAGGAAGGGGGAAGCAGCTTGAGCTCCAGGGAGGTTTGGGGATGCGCCTGTGGCGGTCGAAGCACTGTGGTGCTACGGGGAGCCAAGGCCACCACCGCAGGGCAGCAGCAGCCCTCCTTTCCCTGCCAGGGGGGCTTGTTTTAAGTGACTTCTTGTTTTCCAAAAAAAACCAGGAATCTCAAACCCTATCTTCAGAGTGGAATTTCCCATGAATTTGCTGGTGCAGTTTGTGCAACATCTTACCTTTTTTAATTATTCTTTTGCAACAAAAATTATAGGATTTTGCAGCCCAAACTACCAGGATCAGATTCAGTAAAAGCAGTAGATTGACAGGCACCCAGCTGCAGAGATTCAAACCCTGGCACCTCCACACCTGCACTGGGTCACCTCATTTCTTGGTTTTGGCTTATTGAAACCCCTCGTGAGCCAGGCTGGCCAGGCTGGCTCTGGGCGAGATCCAGGTAGGCATCTTGTCCCGTCCCACCACCGTGGGGATCAGGCTTGAGGCAGACTATTGCACGTGGAGCAAGATGTGATGGGGCCAGGACGCAGCGATGGAGCTGCTGAAGCTCCAGCCCTGGGGGTGCGTGGGGGCCGTGCGTGCCACAGCTGTGCATCACACCGCCTGCAGAATCCAGAGTAATGAGGACCTGAACACGAAACCATCATAACAGAGTTGAGTGGCAAGAAGATCCAAGCTGTGGCTGCAAAAAATTAGGAAACTGAATGTATAAGGAAGAGAGATGCATGATGTAATTCATATTTATGTAAATTCTTCACATGGTACTTGTGGTTTATGCTAATTTTTCCAAAATACTAGTGAGAATGGGCATTCCTGATGTGTGTTATTTCTCTTTATTCTACATCATCTTCTGTGTTTATTAACATTTGAAAAGAATGCAAGTTTATAATTAATAAGATTCTTAGGAGAGGGTGTTTTCAAACTTTTGGGATTATTAGAGTAAACATCATCCCTCCCGCGTGTCCGGCTGCTTACCCTGAACCGCGCTGCTCCCCGCTCTTGCCCTTTTGCCAAGGGGATGGCCCCGGGCACTCACCCAGCCTCGCGTTGTTAGAGCGCTCCGAGCCTGAACACGCGTGGGGAAGGGCTTCCAGGGGTGCCTGGATTAAACGCCTCCCGCACCACCCAGGCAGATGAAACCTCACATGTGCAGAAGAGGCAGCGGCAGCCGGGCAGAGGACGTCTGTCTTCCAGCGCAAGGAGGTCCGAGCCTTTTCCCCATGCCTTGATTCGGAAGGTCCGGGGGTCACTGCTACACGCAAGCCCGCTCTGCTGCCACCCTCCTGCTTCTAATGTCAGCATTGCCTTGGGCTGGGAGAGGGTGCCCCTGGCATATACGCTACACTTAGCAGCAAAATGGAAGATATTTGCAAAAATGCAGCTATAACAGGCTTGGACTTTCTGCAGTGGGTCCTGGACTTGTAAACATTGGTGTCTGCGGGAACATGGTAAAGCCGAGCACGAAACTGCCTAGCTCAGTCATGGTCCGAGAGAAGGAGATTAGTGCTGGGCTTTGGAAGACTTAACAGCCTTCCCAGTGCAGCGATAGAAATTTAAAAAGAGAAGAAAAGAAAGGAAGGAAAAGAAAACAGACAGTGCTTTATTTTTACAGAGTCATTAACCCAAAAGTGCTGAAAACCAGCTATGGGCCATCAGCTGGTGCATACAGCCGATCAGCCGTCCCTGGGAGCCGGGTTACTCCCAAACACTGACGACTGGAGAGAACAAAGTTTCATTGCAGCAAGGCATTATTTAGTTTCTCTTGCTGCTAAAACACTGCCCTGTTCCAGATGAGACACCTTCTGCTTTAGCATCATTACGAGATTTTGCAAACCCACCACGTAGCCAGCGTGCCCAGCTCAGAGAAGTTTCCCGCTGAGAAAACGTAAAATTTCGGGCCACCAGTGACCCTCAGCAAGGGTCGCCTCGCAGCCCGCTCTCCGGACAGCCGCCCGGCTCAGGCACCAGGGATCGCCCACAGCCAGCTTCCAGCCGAAGGCTGCAATTAATCCCCCAGGAGCATCTGCAGCAGTTAACATACCTTCGGTCCACACCTGCGCACGTGTCCTGCACTGGGGCCGCGCAGCGCTGGGGGCTCACGGAGGGCCGTGCTGCACCCGGCGGCTCCCGCGGCCGTGTTCCTCGTTAGCCGCTCTCACCAAAGGAGGAATCAACCCGGCTTGTTTCTGAGATGAAGAAAGGAAGGGGACAAGGAAGTGAACCCAGCTTTTCTCTCAGTTCGGTGCCACGCTAAGAACTGGAGACAGTGGCTAATTTGCCAAGGCCATTGGTCCTACAGTGATGGTGTTTGACTTTTTTGACTAATGCCAAGGGCTGAACTCTCTGTTAAGGCCGTTTACAGTGGAATAGCTCTGGGCAATCACCCAATCACATGTTCAAAATGTTGCAAAGTAAATTGTCTAATAAAGCAATAAAGTAAGGGACTCGCTAAATGATTTGTCTTCTAACTATTGTAATGGAATTTTTTTAACATTGTTTTATGTTGGAATCCAAAAATTATTACAAGTAATTAGAGTCATTTCGATTCAAATCTCTGCTTGGGCTTGACATATTTTGCATACTTCCACCGCATATAACAAGTCAGCTCATAAAAATGCAGGCAGCTTGCGAGCTTCGTGGCTCAGGCGAGAGCAGAGGTTGTCTAAACCAGCGTAAAACTGCCTTTGCTTTAGCGTGAGAGGAGGGAAGGGGGTGGGAATTCAGCACCACGTAAATTTATTTTGTCTCATTAGGGAGCAAGGAAAAAGCGAGGTTCTGCATCGCAACAGAGCCGCAGCGTCCCCCACTCCCCGCGGCTTGGGAAGCGCCGGCGCAGCTCGGCACCGGCATGGCTCCTGCCGGCAGCTGTGGCTCCCCGGGTGCTCACACTCCCAGGAACCAGGCTGGAGGGAAACATTTAGTGTTTCATCCTGATTCTTCAGCTATTCTGAGTGTGCACAGACACTGACAGGCTCTAAGCATATATTCATCCACTCCACCTCAAAAGCAGGTGTGTTTTAGCAGAAAACCTTTGGGGGAGGCGGGGTGCTTGGCGGACACCCCTCTTATCTTCCATGGTGTGATGATGGTCTCATCAGCATTTTAATAACACTATGGCTAACCGAGTCACACCCAGGCCTTTGCACAGATCGCCATCAGCTTTGCACACACGAGCCCTGGTACAGCCACTGCACCGAGGGCATTGCTCCCTGTGGCACCAGCCACCCCCGGATAGCTCTGCCCAGGGAAGAGAAAGAGCATGGGAATTTGAATAACTTCATTACGGGAAGAAGAGAAATCCTATAAGGCAACACTCAGCTGCTGCAGGAACAGTTTAACACAGACCAGGTACGTCTCTGCTGGTACCAGAAACACATAGTTTTACCTTGACTGTCAGGTCTAAACCGTTCTCTGTGTTCAGGTTTCCACCTGACTCCTGGAGCAGCTGCAGTGGGCACAGCCCGTGGTGCTGCCTGCCCTCCCTGCCTCTCCTGCCCAACACGATCTGGACCAACCGATAATGAAGTTCAAAATACCCAAGAATGTGAGTGGTTTCACAGGCAGAATAACAACAGCAGCAACTGCAATAGGGTCAGTCCCAGCAGACTGGGAACCGCAGGTAGATCGTGCAGGAGGGCTCTGAGCCAGGCTCTGCGCCAGTCTGCCAGACTTTGTCTTCAGGTGTTGGGAAAGCCACCGAGGATGGCTGGTCCGGCTGCGCGGTGCCTGTGCCGGGCCGGCTGGGCTGCTCGTGCCCCCAGGGCAGAGAGGAGATGCTGCCACTCAGCTGGGGCCGAATCCTGCTCACCCCCCTTGGGAGGGACTGTGCCGCGCTGACAGCACTGTAGATCTGCTCCCCGGATCTTTTACCCGCCACTTTATGTATCACACCCTGTACACAGCATCTCAATACCAGATCTTATTCTTTCTATTTGTCTTGTTTGAAAGCCCCTGTGTAAGAGAGACAATTTTTTAACTGTAAGATAGATTGCCTGGAGCTGTGCGACAGCAGGGATGGGGAGGCAGAGGATGATGGATAACGTACAAATGATTAGAGGACAGGCCGCACAAATTCAGATGGAGAAAAAACCGTTACCAGCAATGTCACGCCTCTCTCCCCTCTGGTCAGTGCTTGCACAAGCACCTGGCCGTGCCCACGGCTCCTCTTCTCCGGAGCTGGTGGGGCCTAACACAAATCCCGCACCTCCTTACAGCCGCAAAACTGCACCGAATACGATGCCTGCGTTTGCAGGATCCCTCCCAGCCCTGCTTGTCCGACGCTCCTCCAGTGCAAGAGCACGTCTTGCCAGCGCAGGGCAGTGGCACGGGCAGCTCTCCTGCAGGGTTTCTTCCCCATGTCTTGTCCTGCTTCCAGGGGAGTCTCGGGGACGAGAGGATGATGAGTGCCAGCGGGAGTGGGCAAGAGCAGCTGGAAGGAGACCCTTGCTGCCAGATCTGGCAGGAGCATGGCTGAGCGATGGCAGCGTAATTGCTAAGGGGCCCTGGCACAACCTCCTGGTACAAAGGTGGGGCTGAAGCCCACTGCATGCTGCGGATGGTGCATAGCCACTTTCCAAAGAGGATGCTCCAGCTCGTCCCCCTGGGTACCGTCATCTGGTCTGTGCAGGATCCTGCCCACAGGCCAGCCCTGGCGGCATGTTGCCTTAGAATCATAGAATCAT
>VZTL01030645.1:0-15298 GCA_013400535.1 Scopus umbretta
CAACTGAAACCAGGACAGTGATGTAGTCATTACTCTAGAAAGGAGAAATTTTGGCTAATTACATGCCTCAAGCTATTATGTTGCTAATTTCAATTTATTTATTATTTCAGTTGTGCCGAAACCTGTGTGTCACTTCACATCATATGTTTTGCAAACCACTTCATCACTGATCTGTGAAAATGGTTGTGCCTGGCAGTTTACCACCCAATCCAGCAGTATATACAGTGGCTGTGCTCAGCAAAGCTTGCTTCTAATTTATATTTGTGACAGATTTGGGTTATGTGCAATGTCTATCTTCTTAGACTCAGTATTGCATGTCATATGGTTTCATCAAAACAAAGATAATTTTAATTGCAGATGACAGTATATAGTGTGCAAAGCTACAAACATTAGATTCCATCCTCTGCTTTGTAAAGCCAACAGGAATTTAAATTGTGACCCATTCAGTTGGAATCTGGTTTAGTCTTAGAAGCAAACATAGTCATTGTGTCTCTGAAAAGTGTTCTTAGCTCAGTAAACTATTCTTCTGAAATATCATTTTCTTCTTCGTTGTGTACATACATTGCATTGGGCATCTGAAGAATGGCTTTTTTAGAAAAATTGTTTCAAAAAATCTAAAAAGCATATTCAGCCCCAGACAGCAGTACAGCCCCAGATAGCAATATGGCTAGCATAGTATTCAATAGCCAAGAAGGCAGAGTCTGTCCATCTTTACACATCAGTAACTATAAACAGAGGGCAATGTGGGAATGTTGCATTTTATCTCTATGCCTTCTTTAAAGTGCTGTATCAGGGAAGCAGGACTTCAGGCAATTGTGAACTAGACACCACTCTCTTCTTTCCCTCAAGACTCTTTTGAGTTCTTAACTGATGGAAACTGAGTGATGGAGTAAATTTGCCAATCTTTCCCAGTCTGTTTTCTCATGAGGAGGGAAGCATTGTTTACACTGCTTTCCTTCAGTGCAACTGCAGCCATGGAGCAGCTTTTGAGCTATGCTGCAGTTGACAGCTGAGGGAATTTCTCTGTGCAAAATCTGGCTAGTAGGAGTTGGCAAGAAAGAAGTATGTTCTTTTCTGTGTTAGTGTCGAATTGCTGACAATAAAAATCACCAAATAGCTGAAATTTAATTAAAAAAAAAAAAAACCAAACTAAACAAACACAAAACACATCACGTAACTTTATATTGAGAAGTGTTTTGGCTGTAGTTTCCCTTCCTTTATACAAAACACATAATATGACTTCTTAAGTTCATATCTGCAGACTTTTAGGGTATTTACATAATATCTATGAAGTTGCATGAGAAAGTGACCTGCTATAATGGATACTGTAATGTACCAGTCCAGAATTCCAGAGATGCAGAAGTGCCCAATATATATATTTCCTCTCTCTATGTATATACACACAGACATGTATAGACACAGAGTTCATGAAAATCAGAATGGAAGAAACAGTTCCAAAACTCTAGTTAAATTCCAATATATAGTCCACTGTAAGTTTAAATTTATTTAAGAAAATTGCGTGAGGTTTTGCCAGTGGCTGTCTCTGTCTTTCATGAGAACAATACACTCTTTGCAGGTATCCTTTGTTCATATACTGAGATCTGATCTAAAAGCTGTGAAACTGCTGTGCCCTTGGGTATTTTGCACGTTCCAAGCACCTTACTATGCTGTTGCCACTGCACAATGACAGGGCTTCTGGCTTGGATCTGTCTCCTGTGAGACTGGTTCATAACACAGTATGATGAGCACAAATTCACTTGCAAAAGAACGTGTAGGCACACAGTCAGGCATCTTCGTACTTAGCCTTAATAGAAATGTTTTCAGGTAGCATTTATAAGTCTAAATTATTTTTCTTCAGAGGGAATGAGGCTCTTATGCACTTAAGAAATATCATGAATGATGTTTAAGTGACTCAAGGTAAGAACTGAAAAGAAACACAGGTTCTAGCTCCCATCACATTCAACATAAAATGTAACCCTTTTGTTTTGTAGAACTGAATGGAATACTTGTCAAAATTTGACCTTAAGTGTTTGGAGCTGGTGAGATTTGACCTTGAACATTTTGTCTCCCTATATTACCATTTTTCAACCATTTCATGACTAAATTACACACCTGTAAGAATCTATATCTATGCATTCTATATCAAACTTTCATAATGGTTTGCTGTGTTTGATGACAATGTAGGCTAAATTAGAACACGTTAGCATTCCATAATTAATCCTTTCAAAAATAAAATCAAAAAACAAAACAACAAAACAACAAAACAAACAAAACCCTAGAACATGCTTATTTGTATATTCTGAAAATAAATCATATTTTAAAGATAAGGGTTCATTAAGATAGCAGCTGTAAATCCTAATTTGTTCTCAACAGGTGCTTTTGCTTTATCTGTGATTAGGATTTCTTTTTAACCCAATGTGTGTAAACTACACATTTTCTTCAAGTTTAAGATTGACTTTGAACAGTGGTTTAGCCTGAATAGTAAAGGGTTATGATAATTACTTGTATGTCAGAATCATCATAAATTCAGTAGGAGTATGCAGAATAACACTTCTTACGTCTACATTTCCCAGTTTTGTACTAATTGTTATAAACTCCTGGAGACACGGCCAAGGAAGGAAAATATTCACTTCATTCATTCCATTGATACATCATCTAAAAGTACAACCATTTTTTGGGATATGATTGAGATTTTAATGAATAGTAGCTTTTGATAATTTAAATATTTTTACACATTTATAGTCTCTCCATTTCCTTTTCCATTGCCCACTTACAAAACCATGATTTTTATCTGCTCTCAGAGTACACCAAAAGTGTTATTCACTGATGAGTACAGTAAATGGGATATTGATTCAATTGAACAGAGCAGGGAATTAATCTTTCAGCCCTCTGTACCTTTTCTGTGATCCAGACACTATTTTTTAACAGAAGTGAAGCACCAGTTTAAGTCTTGCCACCAGAGAAGTTAAGTGAAAATTCCTAAAACAATTGTAATTTTTTTTCATCTCTGCTAAAATTTCCCAAAGGAGTTTGCAACTGCCATAAGAAGCACTTGGCATTGTCTTTAATGACTGACTTTATTAACTCCCTCTGCCTGGATTCATTGCCAATTGGGATTACCTCTATACTGCTAAAGTAAACAAAGCCAGTGCATGGCATGGCAGGGACTTGGGCACTTCCCCAAGTCAGCTGGATTTTTTAACATGATTCCTGGCACGATATGGGTCCATGCCAATAAGAACTCACCCAGGAATAACTCAGGAATTAGAAAGGATTAAGAAATGTTCCTGACATCCAATTTGGATGTGACCACCCTGTTTTTGAAAGTTTATGGATGCAAGCCATTGTTTGCCAGCTGGTCTCAAAGCCAGAAAATTGTCCATTGCATATTTTAGTTGCTAATATTTAAATAAACAACCAAATTGGAAATAGCTCAATGAGTTCTCATCATTACTGTCTTTTCGTATGAGACCTAGAAATGACTGCTTTCTATTTCAAACATTTCAAGACACACACCCAGCTTGGTACATGGCACAGGTACCTTATGGGTTCTTCACAGGTTTTTTTTGTCTTTAGTTTTCATACACAGGAAGATAATGGCTAGAGCCAGACAGGGTCTCTTATGCAGAGTAGTACAGATAAGGCAGATGGGAGGCAGCAAAAGAGTGCCATGTCTTATGCATAGTGCATTTGGGGTGCAGCAGAGACAAGCTACAGATACTGGAATGCCCACCAATGCAGACAAGATATGGACTCACTGGAGATCTTTTTGAACAGCCTGAAAGAGATATATAAAAATGGTCATCAAGTGCAATAACTCTCACTGTTTACTAGCATTTCTGAAAAATATTTTGTGAACTCCAAGGTTACATCACAAATACATATTTTAAAATTAGGCAATCCATACAGTGTTTCATAGCAGAGCCTGTTTTCACATCCTACATCTGCACATGTGCAAAAGCAATTACACTGGAGATAACTATGAACACATTTTGGCTGGAAGTATAAGGTATTTTTTACCCTGATTTTGAAAAAATAGCAATCTAAAAACCATTTTGTAAAGCAAAGTCAGTTTTAAAAGAAGCATTTATAATTTAAAGTATCAACAATTATGATTAGAGACTACTAGAATATATTCTGTCTCAAACTGGCATTTTATTTATGCAAAATTTTGATTAAATTGAAATAATTTTTACTTTTTCTGATCAGACAATGAGAATGTGCACAAGAGAGAATCCATGATGAGTGTTCTGTAACTACCTTTAATAGAGAGTACGGCAGTGTGCAAGGAATAATAATTTATGTTAGATCCTACAAATTAATGGGTGAAGTTCATCCCTGGCATAGTGCCACTGAAGTCAGTGGCATTACACCCAGGTTAGATATAGCCTTTAACATCTTAGTTTGAGTAATTTATTAGCCCACTCCTATTCCATCCTTGGTTACGTGATTATTTACTGAGATTGCACTAATTAAGGCTGACAAAAAACTGTATGTGTAGTGGAGTGGATCAACCTAATGAATAAATGCATTGTGAAAATTATTATAAAGAGCCATGTAATAAGGCAGACATTTCACACAGTTGCCTGGATTGCGGTAATATGCTACCATAAAGAGCCAAGAATCCCAGAGTATAATTGAACAGCACAGTCTATTGGCCTCAGTAGACAGAGAAGGCAAAGATTCCCAAGTGTGACTTCCAGCTGTGGGTTTTCAGATCTATCACCAGCTGCCACTGGGACTGTGCCACTTAGTACTAGGTCTCAGAGCTGGGAATGACTGGGGTTTGGGGGGTGCACTGACAGAAACTGAGTACTGAGGAGAAGTCCTGTCTTTCAGAGTGACAGGGCGTGTTTGACCTTCTTGCTACAGCAGTCTGGGAAAGAGGGGCTGGCTGCTTTAATCAGAAAAAGTGGAAGCCTCCCTCTTCTTAGGTGCTTCATTTATTGGACACTTTCTAACACATGATTAAGATAACTCTTTCTCACAGTTAAAATATTTTGGGAAGCACAAATTTTAGAGGAACAATGAGCTAATGAGCGTAACCTATAGCCTGTTAGGCTCTGATATATACTCAGAATTTGTTAGCTGGATCTGGTATTCTTTCTATAACTGGATGTCTGCTGTCTCAACACAGATGCTAGTTGTAAACTGTTGTGCAGAAAATTTCAGTCCAGGAAGAGGGACGTTGGAGAGAGCTTCACACATAGTAGCATCTTCATCAGTTTGCTAATTCAGATACTAAGAGAAGTAGGCATACAGTGCAATAAGCTTTGACTAAGAGTACTTAGGCACATTGGTCAATGCCAAATATCAGTCAAGTGCATTTTTCTTGCTATTATGCCTCACGTGCCTAACTTAAATGTACTACAATCACTGTCAGGTTTTGGTTCCAAAGCATAAACATGCAACAAATGTTCAAATACAGTTATCAAAAAAAATTTTTTTTGAGACTTCATAACCCAAATAACATAGCGGTCAAATCAATTTGATTGTTAAATTTATTCCAGAATAGAAAACAAACATTAATATTTTTAAGTTACCTTTCCAGCATCAGATTTTCTAACTGGCAGTCTGCTTGCACTGAGCTTTTCATGTAACCCAGCAAAATGGGGTACACACATGCACAATCAAGTAATGAGAATAACAACTTAGATGGCAAATGGTTTCACATTTGCCAGAATAACTACAGATATTGTGACACCATGGCAATCCAAATTTAAAGTTGCCAATGACAGCCAGCATCACTTGCATTTGACTTGAAATAAATCCCTAGAATTAACAACCAGAAGATAGCTGCCCAGGTTACTGAATGCAATTAAATGCGTGAGTCTAGATCCATGTAGTTCTTGGGATCACGAGCACACATAAGAAACCATTGGATCCCATATTACATCAGGAAGTGACAGTGCTGCTCCATTCATCACTAAAGGAACTTCTAGTTGTTTCTCAAGGTGGTATAACCATGATGTTTGAAACGGCATGTGAAAATGATCTTAATCATTCAAAAAATGCTCAGTTAGGATCAACCTTGAGTTATCATATGATTCTTATTTCCTATTGGTTACCTGAAATATAAAATCACTTGCTCCAAACTTTTCTTTTTCTTTTATACAACTACTGTTAAATATATAACAATAAATTTAAAATTTTGGTTTAAAAGAAATGATGTATCCAAATGTGGGCAAGGGTAGTTGTGCTTTGAATGAAGTGTTACATTGTCTAAAAAACAGAAACATCTTAAATACTTTTGCATTGCCCTACAACGTCATTCCAGATTAGTAAGTGTAAAACCAGCAATTTAATCACATTTTACCCCTGATAACAAGGTCTTACCTAATGTTGGCTTTCTGGATGTAATTTGAAAGGAAGAATTTCACAAATATTTAGGCTCATTGAACTCATAAAGAAATGCATTAATTTTTGATAAATTTTCAGATTTTTCTAAATAACATATCTTGTTATCTTCTCCTCTTGTCGATTACTATCCATCTGAATATTAAAAGCATAAACTGGAAGCTGGGTAAAACCATTGAAATAATTGCAATTTATTGTTCTGACACAACATATTTCACTACCTAGCTACTTAAAAATATTTTCAAGCAATAGTGTCTTAAATAAATATGGATTTCAAAAAGTTTAATAATAGTCTTGGCAATTTAACATATATAACTCCTCTCCAGTGATGATATTAGTGTTGAAAAGTGATTATACAGTCAGGAAATTCCAGAATTAAAATTGCCTGAAGAACTCGGAAGTAATTCCCTTGTGCACTTTCATTATGTCACAGTTACCTGACAAAGTATTATTTTTCTTACAGGGCATGTTTCTTCTTTGGTGCCCAGAAAGATAAGCACGAGGGGGTTGTTTTGTTCTTGCTAGTTAGTGATATATTTTTTCTTACATCATAGTGCTCTCTGAAGAGAGAGCTCTTTGCTTCCTTATAAACTACTTAGTGGCATTCTTCATCCTTGTGACCTTATGCTTACAGGTATGTAAATATTTGACACCCTTAACATTTTAGAATCATAGAATCATTAAGGTTGGAAAAGACCTCTGAGATCATCTCGTCCAACCGTCAACCCAACACCACCATGACTACTAAACCATGTCTCGAAGTGCCACATCCACATGTTTTTTGAACATCTCCAGGGATGGGGACTCCACCACCTCCCTGGGCAGCCTATTCCAATGCCTCACCACTCTTTCAGTAAAGAAATTTTTCCTAATATCCAATCTAAACCTCCCCTGGCGCAACTTGAGGCCATTTCCTCTTGTCCTATCACTAGTTACTTGGGCGAAAAGACCAACACCCTCCTCACTACACCCTCCTTTCAGGAAGCTGTAGAGAGCGATAAGGTCTCCCCTCAGCCTCCTCCAGACTAAACAACCCCAGTTCCCTCAGCCACGTCTCACAGGACTTGTTTCCAGGCCCTTCACCAGCTTCATTGCCCTTCTTTGGACACACTCCAGCACCTCAATGTCCTTCTTGTAGTGAGGGGTCCAAAACTGAACACAGAATTTGAGGTGTGGCCTCACCAGTGCCAAGTACAGGGGCACAATCACTTCCCTACTCCTGCTGGCCACACTACTTCTGATAGGAGACAAGATGCTGTTGGCCTTCTTGGCCACCTGGGCACACTGTGGGCTCACGTTCAGCCGGCCATCAACCAGCACCCCCAGGTCCTTTTCTGCCAGGCAGCTTTCTAGCCACTCTTCCCCGAGTCTGTAGCGTTGCATGGGGTTGCTGTGACCAAAGTGCAGGATGTGGCACTTGGCCTTGTTCAACCTCATACAACTGGCCTTGGCCCATTGATCCAGCTTGTCCAGATCCCTCTCCATAGCCTTTCTGCCCTCAAGCAGATTGACACTCCCGCCCAACTTGGTGTCATCTGCAAACTTACTGAGGGTGCACTCAATCCCCACATCCAGATCATTGCTAAAGATGTTAAACAAGGCTGGCCCCAATACTGAGCCCTGGAGAACACTGCTTGTCACTGGCCGCTGACTGGATTGAACTCCATTCACCACCACTCTCTGGGTCTGGCCATGCAGCCAGTTTTTTACACAGCGAAGAGTACACCTGCCTACACCATGAGCGGCCAGCTTCTCCAGGAGAATGCTGTGGGAGACAGTGTCAAAAGCTTTACTAAAGTCCAGGTAGGTAACACCCACTGCCTTTCCCTCGTCCACTAGGCAGGTCACCCTTTCATAGAAAGAGATCAGGTTGGTCAACCAGGACCTGCCTTTCATGAACCCATGCTGGCTGGGCCTGATCCCCTGGTTGTTCTGAACATGCCCATTGAGCATACCTGAGACAAGGCACTCCATAATCTTCCCTGGCACTGAAGTCAGGCTGACAGGCCTGTAGTTCCTTGGAACCTTCTTCCTGCCCTTCTTGTAGATGGGCATCACATTATCAAGCCTCCAGTCGTCTGGAGTTGTTTAGCCTCATTTTATGGATGAAGATCAGATATGCAGGTTATAGACTGTCTTGTTCTGAGTGCCCAAAAGGTGAAGATATTTTTCAGGATTTTGCATGTTCCCATTTCCCTGTCCAAGAAATTTCCATTGTATATTTAAAGCTGGAGGTGTGAATCTACTGTATTTTTGCTATTCAGATACCAGGGAGTGGTACAACATGTTCTGAGAAAATGAGCACCACTGCACTAGTGAACATGTGTGACATATTTAAGTTGTATTCCTGGATCAGGAACTAAGGAACTACGGGCAATCTGTTGGCAAAACATCCACTGGCTTTTGTCAAGATAAGTTCCTTTCTTTCCCTGTAATTCCTTCTTCATGCCCATTTCACATTCTACAACTGAAGTAGGACTGTAGCAGAAACACCTTCCTCAATGACATAATTTGGTTGCTCTCAATACAGATCTGCTTTGTACAACAGATGAAGCTAATAGTGCCTATGTGTTTTGATAGCTGTCATATGATATGTATAGAGGGAGGGGTGAATTAAGACTATATGAGAAATTTACATCTAATTCTTTTCAGCCAGAAATTTGAGGGTCACTTCCAGTCTCCAGAGGGGAACATCGTCAGGTAGATGCAGTCTTTTCTTTCTAGTCTGCCTCCTATTTCAACTCTTTCTGTTTCTCCCTTTCAATAATTTTTGGTCCCACTCCTTTTTGTTTTCTATTACTGTGTCCTAAACCTTGGCCACTCTTGGTTTCTAGTTTGTCCCCGTAACAACAACTCAGGTATTTAATTTCAATTGCCTTGTCTAGAAAATTATTTTTTTAATGCTCAGCTCTCCCCATATCCTGGCATTTGCAGTTCCACTCCCTACACAGCAGATTCAGTTCCCTTTGTTTTCCTTCACATCTGAACAATTTCTCCCCATATTTTTTATCTAGCTCTTTCACACAACTCTCTGTTCTCATTCATTCCTCTTCCAATTGCCCTTCCTGAATTATCTCCTAACCTCAGTGTCCAGCTGCTGCCATCATTCTACTTCTTTTCCCAGATTCTATCATAAAACTTTAATTGATTCTATGCTCATACACCATTTTTTTTCATTAAAATAATAACCAGTCTCCCTGTCCGGTCCATCCAAAATTCTAGAACTCTTACCTTTTCCAGTTCTGGTCCAGTTATTATTATGCTGACAGTCTGAAGCAGGAATTTTTTCAAAAAAAAATGTTTAAATCCTATGTGGTTCCTATGAGTTATTCGATGACATGATGAGATAAAAAGCTCCCTGATCTCAGACCCAGGCCAAATGTGAACATGTAGACAGAAAATTTCATAATTCAGCCAAGCACCAGCAGATCCTTCTGAACAGAACAGAAGGCACAGCTTTCTCACACAGGCACTGTGACATTTCAAATGCTGCACCTCTAATTTTAGGCATGTGACTTGTTAAAGAAAAAGTTATTAGCATGTTTTAACACAACGGTAAAATAAAGTCTTTTTTCCTTACTCTTGTTCAGAGATCTAGTCAAACTGTTTTGGCTGATATTTTCCATGAATATTCCACCTTAGGCAGTGACTCAGTGTAGAAGCTGCTTTCCCAAGTTACTAGGTTTTACACATTTGCAAAATCTTATGAAAATGTAGAAATACACCTACATTGTATTCTACAATACTGGAATGTATTTTCGGAATTTTGTACTCTCAGTAGAATTTACTGCATCACATGTAATCAAACCTTTACTGATCTTCCTTCTCCAACTATATTTATGTTAACTTCTGTTGACTCTTGAATTTGTCTACTCAAATTGCTTCTGGCTTTCTTCTTGCTCAACGAGAAATCACCCAAATATTCTTCAGTTCTGATTTCTAAGTGAAACTGATATTCAAGCATTTGTAAAGCAGAATATGTGATTGAAAAGTAATATTCATATAAAGCCATATTTTGCAAGAGCTAGGAGGCTATGTGGCAAATTCATATAATTCTCTGTGGAATAGCAAAGAACAGAAAGTGCATTAATCCCACGGAAAAGATGAAAACTACCTCTGATAAGGGAACAGATAGATAATCAGGCTATTTCTGCTTCATAGACAAACATAGCATCGCTGCAAAATCAGCTCAAAATTCACTAAGAAGTCAAGCTATACCTCTGCACAAGGGTTAGAAGGAAACTAGAGTGGAAAGCCAAAAGTCTAAAATTTTCTAAGATTTTAAAATACTTTGTTTTAAAGGCATCAGAGAAATGTAGGAAGCAAGACTGGATCACCTGGTAGCCATCATGTATATGCTGCTTTTACAAAGACAACAAAAGTCACGGAGCTACTTTTTGCTTCAATGGCTATACAAGCCATTGAAATTCCAACTATTGTTCATTTCAAAACTAAAACAAAATCTGAAAATGTTTTCAGTTCTGATGATGTCCAAAACTTTACTATAGTAGATTCATGTAAAACAAAATCTTTTTCATTTACTTTGAAACATTTTACTTTAGTTTATTCCTCACATGAGAAAAAGAATTTTTAAATGTCTCAGTGACTGTCTTAAGGGCTAAAATGCAACCAGTTCTGCTGCAAACACTGACATTTTTCTTAAGATATACTTTTTTTGCAATGTATATTTGTTTTTCTGTTAATGTTTTTCTGGCAGGAGGGTAATTTCTATTTACCTTTCACTTTGAAGTGTATCACTTAGAAATATTACCAGGTCTCGTGATACATGATTTCTCAGTAAGAGACTTCCATTAATAGCAAAACATTTCATACAGTGTTGTCATTCCTGTTAACTGAGAGAAGAAAGCTTATATGAGATGCACAGAAATGCAACTATTTGTTCAGTGGGAAAGTAAGTGACCTAGTGTATTTGAACTGCTTTTCTGTGGGTATTAACTTTCTGAACATCTAAATATGGCTCACCTTGCTCTCTTTTACTGCTGTGTTCAGGAAATTAATAATTTGCTGTAGAATATTAGCCACAAGATTTTGGCTACTTGGCAGCTAGATGCATAGATGAGTTCATGTTGAGACAGTGTCATGGGTTAACCTCAGCAGGCAGCTGAGCACCACACAGCTGCTTGCTCACTCCCCCTCAGTGTGGGGAGAGAGAAGAGAAAACAGAGACAACTTGTGGGCTGCAATTAAGACAGTTTAATAGGCAAATCAAAAGCTGCAGGCACAAGGAAAGAAAAATAAGGAATTCATCCACTATTTCCCATCAGCAGGCAGGTGTTCTGCCATCTCCAGGGAAGCAGGGCTTCATTATGCATAGCAGTTACTGGGAAAGACAAATGCCATTATTCTGAACATCCCTCACTTCCTCTTTCTTCCCCCAGATTTCATTGCTGAGCATGATGTCATATGATATGGGATATCCCTTTGGTTATCTGGGGTCAGCTGCAGTCAGCTGTATTCCCTCCCAACTTCTTGTGCACACCCAGCCTCCTCACTGGTGGGGCAGCATGAGAAGCAGAAAAGGCCTTGACACTGTGTAAGCACTGTGCAGCAATAGCTAAAACATCCATGTGTTTTCAACACTGTTTTCTTCAGAGATTCAAAACATAACACCATACAAGTCACTATAAAGGAAAATTAACAATATGTTAGTAAAAACCAGCTCAGATAACCTTAGGAGGTATCGGTGTTGAGCAGAAATGTATATGTACCATAGAAACTCATGCTAAATTCTATCCAGTATCTGGCTCTTCACTGAAAAAGAAGAGAAAGATTTCCTTCTAGAACGATCAGGCTTGGTTACCTGAGTCATGCTGAGGCTATTATGCAACTGCAACATATATTGATTGTTCAAGATACAGAATAGCTGTATCTTGATCTTATGCGCACATCTAAATCAGGCCCATCTGGAAAGCTATTTTTGGCGTAACATATTCCAACAGTGGTGAGTGGGCAGAAAAGTCCTGTTTCAGTTTAAAATGATGATGAGCCTCAGGCTGTGAGCAGGAGGGACACGAAACAGCAGGAGAGTGTGTCAGAATTTGGGGCTGTTTTTAAAGATTGGAAACTCACTGTTACTTTATCAATGACTGAGATAAATGTACAACATAAAGTATTGATTAAAGAATCCTCTATTAACCTGACATTCCATGTTTTCTTCAGTTACCAAGAACTGACCTACAAGTCCAAAGTGATCACAGCCTACATGATATTTGGGTTGAGGATTAGGTCAAGCAAGCAGAGGAGATCATGGATGAGCTACGGCGCAGCGCAGAAAGCCTGACCTCATCTTCATAGTCTACGACAGCCATCATATTTCAGTTTCCAGAGAAAAGAGCCCAGACAAGGTCTAGGTGTGGAATTCAGAACTAAGATCCCCAAACTAAAAGCTGAGGCATTTTTGCTTAAATGTAGCTGTCTTGGGAGCCTGTGAATCTCATGTCATTGTTCTATGGTTGAATTTTGGATGAGCCTGGAACAGCTACACATCAGTCCATTGTGCCAGGGGACTAGGCTGTCCTGCATCTGTTACCCCTTGGGGAGATCTTTGCATTCAAGAGCTGTCACTAGCTCAAAGAGTAGATCCTAGCCCGTGTGCCAGTTTTGCTCTGCAGTCACTTTTGTGCTGCAAAGCAGAGGGGAGCATCTGGCTTTTGCTAAACAAAGACTTGCAGTTTCTGTATTTGCTTTGAGGCCAGCTGTCTTTTTAAACTCATTGCAAATGATGCACTGTTGGACAAATTCTCAGAAGAGGATTGTCTGATTTGAATTGCTAGAGCTCTGGCTTCTAGCCCTCGCTAATTTTCTGTATTGGATGCCTTTCTTCTTGTAGCTTGCCAAATTTAGAAGTGATCCCAGGGCATGTTTTAATTTGAAGATTTTAAAACTTTTTCTAATTGGCATGAAAATGAAAATAAATTATATATTGAAAGAGTGCTTGGCTCTTTTTGGACTTCCAGACACTGCCACTGCAAAAAGCCTGTAACCACTATCTGTCACAGTCTTAGGCTATACTAAAAAAAAATCTTTTCTGCTCAGAGCTCACTAATGTACTAGTAGGTTTTAGAACTGTATCTTTTTGGTTTTGTTGGATTAAAGAAAGGAATTAATGAGTTCTATACCAGAGCTGCTCTATTGTGAGTTTGGCCTGAAACAGCAACTACCATAGTGGGACCACTGCCTGCCTGTGCTACTCTGACTGTGCTCTGCCTGACTGTTGGCTTTACTATGCGGTTCCTGCTCATACAGGCTGTCTTGCTTGACTGTTTCATGAGTAAGTGTCTGATTTGCTCACTATTTACTGGATAAAAACACTGCACCACGTTTGCTTTTGCCAGCTGGAGGACTAAGGGAAACACAGAAGCAGTGTGTAATGGGGAAGCTAACAGCTTTTGTGAATAAATGACAGGATCTGTACTCATATGGACCAGAAGCTAGTCTGAAAAGTGTACCTGCAAGTGGCTCATTAAATTAAAAGTACTTTGTCAGAAGGTCAAGCTTTCCCAGTTTTCCATACAGGAACTCAATGAAGAATTTAATTAGGAAAACAGAAGTTTTGTCATAATGACAAGCAGTGTATGAAATTTAGCATATATTCATGGACATTATTATAGGTACCTGTAGCTGGTGAGTATCTGGCTACAATTAATGTATTAATGCAGTAATTGTAAAGCCTAGAGATTGGGTAACATTAGATTTTCCTTTATAAGACAATTTTATGATAAGACAACATATTTTAAGTCAGGAAGTGCACTTTTCATCCCCTGCATTCAGTACTCCGTCTTTGAGAAAGCAATATAATTGCCTATAAAACAGGAAATTCATTCTGTTTAAGATGCTAAATCCACTTAATTTACAAACAAATTTTACTGAGCCAGGGGACTGCACATGGTTTTGACAGCCTATATTAAAAACAAAATTCATCTTCCCCCAAAAACAGTTTCTTCAGAAACTAGGCAGATGCATAAGCAAACGTATGTAAATGCAAATCAACACAAGAGTAATCAAAGAAAACATTATATTTTTATTTTTTAGCATTAGAGTATAAAGTCTTGGAAAAGGAAGTTCAAAGCATTCAAAAAAAAAGTGAAAATTCTTTTCTTCAAGCTGAAACATTTTTATTTTAAAAATCTCTCAGTGATATTTTAAAGTAAAATATCTGGATGTGACAGAAGAGTAAACTTCATTCTTTTGTAAATGAAAATGGCTCTGAACTAAGTTTTAAGTCAACAGAAAAAACATCTCAAACTTGCCAGACCTGATGGAAAAACCAACAATAAAGAGACACAGGGACTTCCTTTGGCCAGGGTAGGCACTTTAGCTATTTTTAAAATGCAAAACTAAGGAGAATATCCCCAAAGATGCTATCTAGAACTTGGCACTAAACTGATCCATCATTTCCTGTAAGTTCAGAAAAGTTGTTCATGAGACTAGTCTAATACATTTTTCATGTATCTCAGTACTTAAAGCTTTGGGCCAAGACCAGAAATCAAAACACTGAAATATTAAAGAAACACAGAGAGGTTATACTCATATCAGAACTTCGCAGAAGCCAAAAACATACAGTGTCTTAAGGAAGAACTCATGTCAGTTCTAGTTCCTGCACCAAACCACAGAGGATTTGATGGTTATGCAAAAAGAAGTCATCAAACTTCCCTATATTTCCTAATCATAATTACAGTTTACCTTTTGCTCCTAATATGCTGCTTATCTGTCTGGATTTACACATGGTGGTGTAACCGAGTTAGCTCATGGTGTAGGCAGGTGTACTCTTCGCTGTGTAAAAAACTGGCTGCATGGCCAGACTCAGAGAGTGGTGGTGAATGGAGTTCAATCCAGTTGGTGGGTGGTGACAAGCGGTGCCTTGTTTAACATCTTTAGCAATGATCTGGATGTGGGGATTGAGTGCACCCTCAGTAAGTTT